>BRYE01000003.1:10601336-10606336 GCA_030159115.1 Actinidia arguta var. hypoleuca
CAAAAGAATTTAGCACAACTTTATAAAAGACATGGAAATATAAGAGCATAAATGGAAATTGCAAATTAAAATAGAGAAAACTTACAACCATGAAAATAAAGTAGTTTTAACGAATTCCAAGCTTGAAAATGAAAACTAAAAATCTATTTTTTCTTTCTCCAAAAATATAAACTAATTATACTCCTAAGCTAAAGAAAAATAAAGTAAAAAAGTCTCATCCTTCTCTAAAGCTCCAACCAAAAAAACTCTTTTTCTTCCCGTGTGAGACACAAGGCTGCCCAAAAACAGCCCCGCATCATCGCCCTCCTAATGCTTTGCTTCCAAGCATGGCCTTCTGTCAAATCATTTTCAAAGTGTCAAAGAGAGTTCCCCTTTCTCCGAGTCAGAGAGAGCTCCTTTCTTGACCCATTATTTTGCTTTTCTTTTCCCAGTTGCTTTCTGCAGCAACTGTCCTCTGTGGCAACCAGCAAAATCTCTGACTTTGCTCACCTAATATGTTGCCCTTACAAAGTTCAAACACTCTCTAGTTGTTATTGTGTTTTGCAACTTTTCTCAACCGGTTGAGCCCTTGTTCAACCAGTTGAACGAGGGCTCAACCAGTTGAACAATGCATCTGGGTCTTCTGTTAGTTCTCAACCGGTTGAACCTTGAAATCGTTAGCGCTTTCATTTTTGATTATCTCAGTCTCGCCTATTCGCCTTTTTGATTTGCAAAACATTTTAACCCCACTCACACAAAACAACGATTAAACTGTACAGAATACATGCGCAAGAATGCTAAAATGTGGAGGAATTCAATGGATAAATAACAATAAAATGTGTGAATCACTCATCAACTAGTGTCGAGGCTTCAGACAATCTCCTAGTTCATAACTAAATTCTGCCTTTTGCTGCTTACTATTCATCTACTTACAAAAAGGTTGAATTAAAGCCTTCCTGACCACTGCCACTATTTTAACTACCTCACTAGTTGAATATTCAGCCTACATGCTGACAGAGGCAGTATCTAGTGAATAAATATGTGCACCATCGGACATTCTGTCTAAGTTAACAGCAAGTTTGAAAAGTGTCTGGGCATGAGGTGGTTATGTGCTTATTTCCAAATGTCAAGGTGTAAGCCGCACATGGAATAATTAACCACTAAAGGTAAAGTTAACTTTGCCCTAAATTCAATTAGCTCCAGTTTTGCACATGGAAGAGGATGCACGCGTAAAAACTCATAATGATCGTCACATGAGAGATCAAATAACAAAAAACAAGCAACAACCTAGAATGCTTACGAATTAGGAATTTTCCCTTTCTAAAAGAAAAGTGCTATTCCCAAAAACATGCAAACCAGATAACAGTAAATACCAAGCATACATATAGGAACAGATACATACAGAAAGCGTGTTCCCATAAATCTTGTCAGTGATGGATTCAGGTGCCGGTTAAACTGCTGTAGTTAAACTGCAAAACGATCAATGGTAAGGACAGCATTTGTATAAGAAAATGTTGAATAATAAAATTGCAAATATCTCTCAACTATTTCCTGTAGAAAGTTTATTCATGGAAATAGAGTTCATTCTCCAATTCAAATTATCCACATCTTAGAATCCTTGAGACTGACATACATGTACTTTTTGCAAAAACGCTACATTAGCTGTGCTTGTTGAAAAATAAAAGTGACTATGAAATCACCTAAATGGACCGTGAAAGTGTTAATAAAGTTGGATTAGATAAAACTGACGCAATATTTAAGAAGATGGCCTAATTTATCATACGAACCATGTTACAAGGAAGCCTGTCCTAACAGTATGAAAGGTAAGAATTCACCTTGATACCCCAATCATATTCAGGCCCACCGGGATTATGACTTGCACTCATTATGAAATCACCGTTGGCCTGTGAAAATAAACTTCTTTTGTTGGCAGATAGAAAAGAAAATAGTAGTTACAAGGGTTTGACATAGGTGTCAGATCCTCAAAGCAAAGAGAAAAAGCGCCTGTTCACCTTTCTCTTCCGTATTACAGCAGAAGCAGCTGGTGTGGACATAATACCCTCCCTGAAGACATGGCATAATGCCCATCAAAGTCAGAAATTGCGACCAAAGTCACAAGTTACTTACATGTATATAGACAATCAAGTTGTAGTTAAATGACGTGTTATAATAACAAAGGCTGTGAATGAACAACATCAATCTCCACCAGAAGATAACAGACCTAAAATAAATTAATCTATTTGTTTTCATAGGATGAGGTAAGTATATTCAGCCAGCTGCATGATGTAAATAAGTGGAAAGAAACTCATATTCAAAGACGTATTGAACTACAAATCCATATTGGAGTCACTTTCCCCTTTACTATGTCAGTTAGTAAACATATAGGAACTTTGCAGTTAGTCATTGCATTTAGTTCCAAAAGTCGAAGAGATTTGAGCATGCAAATGTGCAGTGTCTATGTATCACGTCTCCCAATGATTGCACGGTCCAATCAACAGATTGAAGAAGTCAAAGTTGTCTCCTTGCCTCTGAAACTTTCATGCAAAGGTAGGAAACCGCTGATAGTCAAGAAAGAAGCCTAACAACGTCTCAACTACCCAATTCCTTCTCCGGAATCTTTCATGGCTGTTTTATCATTAAGCCCTTCAATTAAATTTTTGAATACAGTATAAATGCAGTCATAGTCTAAAAACTGTTTATGCTTGTTCAGCAAAAGATTTTGATTCTGCATGGTGCGAGACTGCTATCTACCAACAACAAAAAGATAGAAGTCATTTTCACAAAACAGCCATTACTCTGTGTGGAATTGGATAACCCTTCTTGGCACTACAATACCATTTATACAAGGATATCTTTTGGAATTAAGCAGTGACTTCTTAAATATATTGACTCACAAGTTACAAGTCAGGCTACATATATAGACAATTTTTCCCCCAAAATACCTATGGCCGTCAGCTTCAAAAATGAAAATAACATTTGTTTGTTAAAAAACATGTTGTGCAACAGGTTCCCTTCTTCAGTTTACAGTCATAAAATGTTTCCTTTCGATAATGAAATACGGACCCCAAAGAGGAAAAGCAAAAGGAAGAAAAAAGGGGTATCAACAATATCATTACACTATACTTGAATTATCAAAATAAAAGAAACAAATCAAACAAAGTATAGATTTCATCCTGCAGCCAGTAAACAGCTAAAGAGTTGAAAAGCATCTTGTGAACTTACTCGACAAACAATATTTCGCCAAACAATATTTCGCCAACACAATACAATCACAATGCATTAAACCCTAAAATAAAAAAAATCTCAATATCGGAAGAACATAGAAATTCAAACCCGAATCCAATTGGCAAGGTAGTTTTCTTCCATAAACACTTTAACCTAACAACAAACACACTACGATCAATCCACATTCAACAGGAAGTCAAAGAAACAGCATTGATCATTACCTTCTTTCGGAGGCCACTTGTTCCAGACTTTTGGCCTTCGATCGGCTTCGTTGGAACTGATTTAATCTGATCACGAATTCAATCGAAATCAAATTTGATGAAAAAAAAGACTAAAACAGCGCTCTCATAATTTCATCGAGTACCAAATGTTTAATTATATAATTGAGAATGGCTTAATGACAAGTTTGCTACCAACGGATATCCTTTGTCCTACTGTAGTACAATGTATTAATTGTATTAACTTCGTCTTGTATTTAAAATGTGTATTTTGTTCTTATTTTAAAAGTCATTTTATTTCTAGTGAATTTTTTTAAAATTTGGTCAACTTTTTTATTTTTTGGGTTCGTTTTGAAAAGAGGTATCGAAAAAGTGAAGAAAAAAAAATCAGAAATGACAAAAAAAATCAAATTACATTGGATATTTAGTGGGATTTTTTTGTTTTTTCTAACTTTTTTTTTAAATATGGTCATTTTTTTTACTTTTTCAATTCCTATATTCAAGACAAATCCGAAAAGTAAAATTTTTGACCAAATTTTAAAAAAAATCACTAGAAATGAGATGACTTTGAGAGTAGAGACCATTTAAAGACAAATTTTAAATATGAAGGATAAAATTAATACAATTGATATATTGGGGACCACAATACGACAAAGGGTATACGTTGGAGACCAAACTTGCCATTAAACCAATTGAGAATCTTGAACATAATGATTTTCACAAATTTATTAAAGCGAAAATACATAAAATATATGCAGCCATAACAACAACAACAACAACAACAACAACAACAACAACAACAACAACAACAACAGAGTGATTGACTTTAATGTCTTCTTTTTAACTCTTAAAATTGAGTTTCTCTCTTTGACCCTTAATCTTAATTACACATTAACGATGGAATACAACTTACATTTATAAGAACAATTTTTTTATTAGACTTAAACTATATCAACTATTAGGAAACAATTTCTCTTTCTTGACCAATAGAATAAAAGGTTTATATGGAATATAATAAGAACCCCAATATAATAAACCCAATAAATATATCTAATAAATATCAGATAAGTCATGTGGGCCATAATTTATCTTACTTTCTCCCACGATAACTTTTATTTAATAAGGTTAAACATAAGCGCGCGATAAATCCAATACGTCCTCACTTTGATTTGGTCACTATCATAATACCATAATTAAACAATCAACTAATGAGAGTCATGATTGTCGCATATCAAAAGTCGACATAGTCCCTTTCATGTATTACAATAATAGAAAACTACTTAATATAGTCTATAAATTAGAAATGTGTATAAATGGTCCAACATAATATCATAAATATATACATTATAAAAAATATAAAATATCAAAAACATGTTTAAACGAGATATCAAAATATCTAATAAATCAAAAGATTAACATTACGCAAAATTCAAAAATAGTAAATAACTATTATGGGTTACGATCAAGACTTATTCTATTAACATGATCATTACACATCTTTGGCGATAATCCTTTTGTTAATAAATCTGCAATTATAAGTTTTGTGCTTATGTGCTCTATAGACACTCTCTGTTTCTA
>BRYE01000003.1:10616336-10618836 GCA_030159115.1 Actinidia arguta var. hypoleuca
TTATTATTAGATTGTGATAACATATGTTATTGATAACGTAATATTACTATTATAACGAATTTTTACTCGCCACACCAAGGCCATCACCACTGCAACCACTGCCCTACCATCCTCAAAGATAAATTACATAATTGATCAATGTCGACTCCATTGCTGTTGGAGAAATAAATTTTATTGTTAATTTTTTCTTTATAGAATATTCAACGAGCTAAAATTTATCGTTTACTTTAGTAAAATGTTACTGTTGGTCAGCGAAAAACTTTGCTTGGAAAGTCGACAAAAATTGCCACGACCTTCCAGCTGTCGAACTAGCCACCAACAGCCACCGGCCGGAGTTGGTAGTGATGATGGTGAGTGTACAGAAAATATAATGGCATTTTTTTCCCATTTAACATGAATCAATGAGTAGTAAAAATTAGTCACCTTAAACGCCATTCTTTCGATCCTTTTGTTTTTTTCTCTTTCCAATAAATATTGTCACGGAAAATGGTGGCCAGCATTTGGGGACGGGGTGCTGTCCGCAAAACCAGGACCGGCTGGGATCGATTGAAAGGCTGATCGATAGCCGTTGTTTGGATGAGTGGAAAGAGCGAGTCATTGACAAAGACTGTGCGGGGCCTTTGATCATTCCATAAACGACGATTGCCGTTGAAACTCTGACAACGCTCCGTACAGCAACCCTTGTACGCTGCTTGACACATCGCACTGCAACTCCCCAGCCCGGATTCTCTGAGTAGGGGTCATGGTTGGTGAAATGGTCTTAAAATGTACAAAACGATATACTCAGAATTACAATGACGTCCTTTTGATGCTAATGCAAAATAATATCTTTTTAATTATTAATTAAAACACGATATTTTTATCTTAAAATATATAAAATAATGTCATTTTATAAATTTTAAAACCATTTACTCTGACCCTACTTAAGAGGATGCGAATCCCCAGCCCCCACCCTTTCTTGTCACATCAATCCACCACACACGGTCTAAACTTCAGTCCCACTCCTCCCTTCCCTCCTCTCCTCTCCTCTCTCTCTCTCTCTCTCTCTCGATAGAGAAACAAAAAGAGAGATCGCTAAAAGTTTTGTACGCATTTAACCCTATTTATACGCTCCTAGAGAAAGAAGCATACATCAGGGGGGGTTTTGGAGAGAGAAAGAGAGAGATGGTGAGAGGTAAGGTTGTGTTGGAGAGGACCGAGAACAAGATCAACTGTCAGGTGACATTCTCGAAGTGAAGGAATGGTTTGCTCAAGAAGGCTTACTAGCTTTCTCTTCTGTGCGACGCTGAGGTCGCTCGCATCACCTTCTCTAGACGCGGAAAGCTCTCCGAGTTCGGCAGTTCAAGGTTCAACTCTCTCTCTATATCTATAACTCTACCTTCTCTCTCCTCCGCCCCCTTCTCTCTCTATACACACACGTTTGTGTCTATACATTAATCGATAGATCGACTTTACAGATGGATCTTTTGATGGATAGTTTCATTTGAAAAATTCTGAACTAGGGACCAAGGAAGAGGGAGAGAGAGAACTTTTCTAGAGAGAGAAATTAGAGAAAGCTACTGTTTGGTTTCCGCAGATCGAGAAAGCTCTTTCTTCAATTGGACATTGGCTGTGACAGTCAATACGAACGCGACACGATTCAGTCACGTATTCTTCCGTACAAATCAACCCTAGAACGGCTCTTTCTGGTTCTCCTGAATCGATTGTCTAGGGTTTTCTCTTTCACTCTCTCCAACTGCTTCGGAGACCAAGTCTTTGGCCACGGCCCGTAAATCTTTTCATTCCCTTGATCGTCTGCTTTTTCTGTCATATCCATTGTGCCTATCGAGTAAGAATTCATGAATCAAGATCTTAAGTTCCTATTTAGTGGGGATTAAGCGATCTGATTTTTGTGAGCAAATTTTTCCCTTCAACATTATCAAAAAGGCATTAGGGATCTAATTTTTCTCAACATTACAAGAATACAAAAGCTATAAAGTGGGAGGAGTTTGTTCAACTAGGTTTAGTAGAATTATTGTGATGATTTAGTAGGAGACTTGACAAGGCTTCATGACTCCATGCAACCCATTCATGGTTCACATTTTTGTTATATGTAACCCATTTTGCATTGTTATACAGAGATCCTTTCTTTCAGAGGATGCTCCTTTAGGAGGGGGTGATTCTAAATACACGCTCTTTATTTCTCTCCACACCCACAACCCCTGATAGCTACAATGAGAGAAAATAGCACCAACACAAGAAACCCCCCTCTTAAATAGATCTATGCATATCAATTGGAAACCTCCCACCGGAACCTAATAACTGAAGGAAATCGAATGAGATATATCTAGCAAGCCGCTGTGCCAAAAGCAGGGGCGGACCTATCTTGGGCCAAGGGTAGGCGGCCGCCCCCCTTGAAATTTAATAAATAAATAAATTAAATTGGTTAGGGGTGAAATTTAGAGTAAATAAATTTATAAATCTAATTGTTATATTATTTATAAAGTTTAGAGTGAGATTG
>BRYE01000003.1:10621336-10623836 GCA_030159115.1 Actinidia arguta var. hypoleuca
TACAAATTATCAAACTAAGTTTGAGCCAGGAAAGCAAATCGTCAAGCCTTAACCCGGATTTAAGTTTGGCTTATTTACATAATGAACAACTAAGCTTTTACAAAATCAAACAAAAATTGAGCACACGTAACTTGGCTCCTTCGAGTCATGCCGAACACACCCAAAATTAATAAAACCATTTCTATTAATCATTTATGCCCATTCGTCCTGCATTTGTTGTCTTTTTGACATCTTGCCGTTTCGAAAAATGGAAGTCTGAACTTTAGACAAGATTTTTAGAAGCATTTTAATTGAACTCTAATGGCTAAGACAAAAATCTGATGTTGGTTTTGATAATGATACCTTCACATCGATTTTTTCCATGAAGCCTTTTCAGGTGAATTTTTGAATTAATTGTCAAATTTAGAAATCATAATTGTTTTAAAATAAATATTTAGTTATTTAATCAAGCATTCTCTCCAAAATCTTCAATGATTTTAATAACAAATTTAGGTGGGTGATTGAAATGTACACCTTCCAATCCCATTTTTGACCTAATTTTAACCTGAATGTTGTTTTTGGGGTAGCAAAGTGGAATGAAAGAAAAAGGTTACTGCTTACTTAGATATATGCCATTTTTTATTTTGTTTTTGTGCTTAGCTAGATTCTGAAGTAAGGACATTCTACTCTATTCCTTATCAATTGCAGTTCAAGTTAAAATCAATTATTTTAGTTTTAATCTTGTCCATTTATTCTACGAAAATTTACATAAGTTAGGATATAAGGTCAAAATTTTTTGTTTTGTCAATAGGATTTTTTATTTTCATGATGGTCCCAACTGAGGGGTATCTTACTATCTTTATAACTGTGGTAGAAATAACCAATCAAAACCAAAGATGACGGAACCATTAATTGATAGTCTTGTGGCATAAATCTAAGGGCGAGTAGCCAACAGTCAAAATTACTCGTGACCTTAGTACTTGACCTTGGCAATGGCTTGTGCGACATGTGCAAGAGAACAAATATGACAGGCCGGGGCGAAATCGCTCAAAACTCCTCCGGCGTGGAAATCAAACCAAAACTAATAAGCTTAAACAAAGCAAAGCACCAGAACTCTCAAAGTGAATATGCAAGGGATTAGTTGTACCTTTTTATGATGGGGGAGCGACTTTTTATAGTGGGAGAATGGAGAGCCCTGTGAGAATATTACGGAGAGATCTTCGAGTGTCTAAGTATGGAAGGAGATTCCGTGAATATCGGAGATAAAATAGGGAGATGCCATTTGAAAAATAAATCACGATTATAGGCGACGTAATGGAGAATGAGTCTCATGGGGGTGAAGTCTCAATGTCATCCTATCTTCACAGTGGACGGCGAGGTGAAGTGTAAATAGGTGAGCTCACCGATATAAGCGAGGTGTGCATTGATAGAGGTAAATGTTCCTTTCGTCCACTTGATATAAGCGAGATGAATGCTCTCCTCAGCCATGGTGCTTGGACGAATCTGATACGAAAGTTGGCAATGTAAGTTTTATCGTGGCGAGGAGATTCTGGTTGGATAAATAAGTGGAGAATTTAACCATCATCAGATAACATATCATCTAAGGAAGTTTCATATGACAAGAATCACATCACTTGACGAATCCTCGAATAGCACATTTGATTTATGATTGATTTATATAAAGAATCAGATTAGATGATATTCAAATATAATTATTGAAAAAAAGGAAAGGTTTTGTAAAGGCATTATTGTGTTTTAATATTGTTGTTATTGTCCTTTTTTTATAACTCAATACCGATCAAAGTCGGGTCATAGTCCCGTATGAACTCCCAATAATTACTAGCAAGGGGATTTAAACCTACGATTGTAAGGGGCAAACTCTTTAGTCGCAGTCAAACTCTCACCCAACAACACTTGGACTGTGTTACACTATTCTCCTATGAAACCTACTATTTTTTTACATTTAAGGGGAAGTAAGTGAAAGATATTTTTTTTTTATTATTATTCAATCTTTAAGAAAAAAATAGCACTCATTTTTCTTAAAATTTTCTTTAAGAAAAAAAATTTAAGGATTTTTTCATTTTTTTATTCAATCTTTTTGCTTTTTTGGGGTTGGTGATTTATATAATTAAAGTAAAAAAGGAAACTAGGAAATGCATACATATTTGTAAGATGTGTTAGCATCAGAGATATGGACCCAATCACAAGGTGTACACTGTACACCATTACTTTCTCTTTTCCTTTTTGTTTTTTCTTTTTTTGTTGCAAATTTCAATATTTCCCCGTTTAGTTTTAGATATATGCGAATCACTCCCTTTAAGTTTAGAAATTATAGTATAACTCTCTATGATTCGTGAATTAAAATGTATCCCCTTATTTTTATATAAATTAATAATAAGTACACTTTAACTCGCCTATATGGAGAATAAATATTATTATTAAGATAAATATACCCTTATAAAATATTTAAAATTTTAAAAGAATTTCATTGTCCTCTCTCCACCGTTTCTCTCCTAGAACA
>BRYE01000003.1:10638836-10641336 GCA_030159115.1 Actinidia arguta var. hypoleuca
ATGGAGTCTCAACGATATTACAGGACTCTCCACTGTTTTTTTGAAGTTTCAAAAAAATGGAGGAATCTTTGCTGTTCTTGTGTCCTTACACTTTGAATTGTATATATATATATATGGTTGTTTTGTTCTCTTTATCATATGATAGGTCCAATATATTCGAATTTAAACCCACAAGAGATAGAAGTGTTCATCCACAGCCTATCAGTATTGTTTCACGAACTCAGAAAGAATCCCTGTTTATATGATGATTTTCCTTGTTTATATGATGATTTTTTGTCTTGTTTCGTTTTTTGTTTTTTTTTTCTGAGTACTGTTTATATGGTGTTGATGCTAGGATTGCTATATGCAATTAACGTCTTCACAAGTCTAGTAATAAACAATGTCTTTTGATAACAATCCTTAGATCAGCGATTAAGGGTTTGTTCGGAATAAATCGGATTATTATGGATCATTTTTGTCTTTAATTAATTTTTTTTCATACATTTCCTAAGTTAGAAAAATATTTTTTAAAAATACAAATAAATGATTTGGATTTTAGTGGTTTCTTGTATAAAAAAGATTTTTTTTTTTTTTTTATAATTCTTCTAGTCAAGACGTGCTGGAAAAGTAAAAAAATAAAAATAAAAAATGACAAAAACTTAATTGAAAGTAAAAATAATTCAAAATAGTCTGATTTATCTCGATCGGAGACTATCACTTCAAAATTTTTAAAAAATTTCAATTTGTAATAGTATTAACTGTTAATATTTTTTAATTATATAAGTTAATTATTCTCATTTTAAAGTTAAAATTAGTATTATGTTTTATACGTAATTTATAAATTTTATATTTTATATATATATTCGTCTGACCAAAATTAAAATTCTCTGTCTGTCATTGCCAATGGGGCCTAAATTTTGCATTCATTAAGTTTGGGGTTTAATTGTTTAAGTTGTTACCGTCATCCTATAATTGAGTTGTAGAGAGCATGGGTTAGAGCTTGCTCTGAACTGAAATATCAGTTTTTAACAGCCTTTTACCTGTTGTCTGGGACTCTCTTGTGGGTCGTGTTTGTGCTCACACTTCGATACAACAAGGAATATATATAATCCAATCGTTTCTCGTATTCTTCGTTTAAGTCACTTCAATTGTAAGGTATGTCCCCAAACGTACCTGGGTGGTCGTATTAATTTATTTTGTTTTGTAAATCAACAATATTATATCTCTAGGATCTTTGAATCACATAAATCAGATTCATTGTAAGGTGTGTGAACTGTATGATATTAATTTTGAATTTATAATTTATATCTTACTTTTTAAGTAAAACTCCGATTAAAATATCTAGGAACTTATTATTAATGTTTGCAAATTAAGTCATGCAAATAGTAAGCGCAATTTGGTATAGTTTTCTTTCTCCCTTTTTTTGAATTTTTATAGCTAATTTAGTTGTTGAATGTTTTGGTCTTTAATAAACTATTTTTATCGTTTGATTAAATTTTTATACTTTTTGGGTTACTCTTGGAACGAGGAATTTTAAAATATAATATTTTTTTTAAAATTTAGAAGAAGAAAAAATTCATTAGACACAAAATTTAGCTAATTTGTTAAGTAAAATTTTTTTTTTAGTATTTTTTTAAAATTAGATGATTTTTTTTTATATTTTCAGATTCTACTTGTCAAGAGGAATAGAAAAAATATAAAATTTTGATTAAATAATTAAAAAATTCACTTGAGAAGAAAAACTTCTAAAATCAAAATAGCTGAAAAATTTAAAAACAAACAAACAAACTATGCCAAACTAATTTGGCCTCCCAAGAAGAAAAATATTACTCCACTTTCTTGGAGCTTTGTTTGTTTTACACCAATTTACCAACCCTTGAAATGTTGTACAAAATACCAGCAAATGAGTGATGGATGCAAATTATGCAATCATGTGGAGTTGGGAGGGCCCCATAGGACTCGATAAGTATATGTCCTGAGGGTCCACTTGTAGCGGATAAATTCTACCAATCATTGTGGTCAAATCTGTGCATCAAACGGTCCCCGTTATACCCAGCCTTTAGCCAACCGTTTTCTGCCACGTACACTGTTTCCCCATAGAGAAAAGAACAACTAAGTTACAAATGGAGGAAGCTCCATAGAAAGTAAATTACGTGTCTCATATTCATTTTATATATCGTATACATAAACAATTGTGCTTACAGTACCGTTATCGTTTGTTTCAGAATTTGGGAATCATAAAAAAGAAAATTTAATTCAAAATAAATAATTAAGATTTATTTGATTATATGAAATTTAAATTATAAAAAAATTAATTTAAATTCTGAAACCATAATTTTTCTTTTATGTTCAATCACCTCACGGGTTATGATTCATATGAACTATTCCCTTGTCGAACGCCATGCTCTTTGTGATCATTGTCTAGGTATTTGCATCTGCATGGTAATTTTATGAGATGCATTATATGTCTCCCCAAGTATTATTAAAGATTTTTTTTACTCTAGCTTAAGGACTAGGGCTA
>BRYE01000003.1:10646336-10653836 GCA_030159115.1 Actinidia arguta var. hypoleuca
TTTTGTATCCAAAACCATTGGGTAAAGTGTAATTACCCCACACAAAATATTATAAAGATTCAGGGTAAAAAGCATAATTTATACATTTTTATCAAAAACAATTATTGATAGGCTTTTACTTTTTATGTTCAAAATATTATAAAATAGTCCCTTTCTTAAGTTACTGTTATGTGAATCATGTGATAGCAACGTGTGTGGGATTACCAAACAGTGCAGAAAAAAAGGGTTAAATTCACTTTACCCCTTGTGGTTTGTGTCATTTGCGGATCACCTCCTTACGTTTGGAAATAAGCAGCTAAAACCCTACAGTATTTCCATCAAACTTAATGAGAGGTGTAGGCCACGCGCATCTATTGACTGTGGACATAACAACTACAATCATCATAAAATATAGACACCCTTATAGTTCTTAAAAACTACCAAAATGCCATTATTCTTCCTCCATATTCGACACTTCCTATTCTTCCCTCCTCTGCACCTAAACCCGCCAGCCACTTCCCCAATCACCAAAATTTATGTTCCACTATAGATTATTTTATGCTTTCACATATTCTTGTGTTGATATATATATATATATATATATATATATATATATATATATATATATATATATATATATATATATATATATCAGATTTAATCCCTTTTAACATTTTAAAAGATTTAAAGATGATCTACTCAAAAAGAAAGATATTTATTTATAAGTAGTTTGATATTTGAAAAAATGAGAATCATCCGTCTCATTAATGTGATCATATAAAATTTCAATATTCTTTTGGGATAAATTATTCCATTGACCCAATATTCTTTTTGAAGAGTGAGAATATCTCTTGAAGTATTAATTAGGAAGTCTCATTTCAATATCTATGGAATTCCAAATTCAATAAAGAATAACACAATGTTATGATTTTAGGGAGATTTCTTTTCCTCTAATAAGATGGTGCCAAATTTTTCATCTTCTGAAATCTTCCAACATATTGGTGGGCAAAATATCCAATATATATACATTTGATGGGTTAAATATTATGACCCATTTGATGAGTATCAATGTGTATGTATCTTCAATCAACGTTGTTTGTATATCCATTTGATATCTCCAATATGCAAGGGTGGAGGCAATATGTGTGTCCTGGAGGCAACTGCCCCCCTCAAGTTTGAATTTTTTATTTATTTATAGTTTCAGAAATTTTTCTAATCTATCTTCCTTCAAAAATTATAAATGTTTTTCCAAAAAATTTTTTTCAATGGTTATACCCTGAATATTTTTCCTTGCTCTGCCGTTGCCAATATGTACTATAGGTATCTTTATTATATATACACACATTATGTAGTGTAAATCTGGGAAACTCAAATAAATTCAAGAATAAGAAGAAAAAGAATTGGTGGGGAAATTTTAGAGTGAGGGAGTTGCTCGGGCTTTATGGGTCTATATAAAGAGAGAGGGATATTGGGTTTGTAGATTCCTTGAAGCAGGAGCTTCCATTGTTTGTATATAGCACGAGTTTCCATTTTCATTTTGAATGTGGTGGTGTGTGATGCCACTTGCCTGTGATGATGGTCATGCTAGGTGAGTTCTTGGAGAAGAAGAATGTTAAAGAGGAAAGAAGTAACCTTACGTATATATAAGGGTAAAATGGTAACCCATTTCTCGTGCGAAAATGTTAAAGAGGAATGTAAGTCGCGCATTTTAATTCATCAATCATAAAAGTTTGTGTTTATTTTCGCACAAGAAATAGGTTATCGCACTCGGATCAAACCACATTGGGTAAAGTGAATTTAACCCAACAACAAAAAAAAAATAAAAAGACGAATTGCCTCTGCCCCTTAAACCCGAATCAGATTCAGAATCCCACTTGTTCTCTCGCTATCTATCACGAGTAATGGTCTCCCCAAAGCTGTAGCAAGCTCACACTTCTATCTGGCTCCCTCCTTTTGCTTCGGTAATTGGAGCGGGGTCCTTGTCCAAAATATTTCATTCCAAACAGGACAGAAGCCAGGAATTTCGATTATTGGGGGTCAATATTTAAAACGATATGAACATTTTTTTTTTTGTAGTAAACAACCAAACGAAATAATTAAATTGAACGTTAATAAAAAAATAACTTCATAATTGTTTTACGATTCTAATATACAATGATCATATATCGAGTTGCGTAGACTGGTTGAAGGTGAAGAAAAGATGTTGAAGCCCCAAAATTTTTAGATGTCGTGATGTTCATCGCTTGCTCACGAAGATTAGTTCAAAGAACGATCTAGAGAAGCAAAAGAGGGTGGCCTAACCCTTTTATCACAGACGAAACAAAAAACTTGTAACTCTTTTAAAAGCACAAGGGTATAAATAAATATCATGTCATATACATAATATTACTATTCAATAATAAATTATTGTATAATAAATCTTAATGTGCACATAAAACAATTACAAAAATGTTCAAAATTTGAAGATTACCATTCCAAAATAATTAATTTTGGATTAATTTGATTTTTTTTTTGTAAAAGAAAAGGTGTTTTTTTTTGTACTTTTTCGACTTTTCTAATTAAAATAAAAAAAAATTAACCAAATGCTGAAATAATTTCACTATTCACAAAAATAAATCAAAAATAATTGAATTTAGAATAAATTAAGAAGAACCACTATATCCGCAGAATTAGAATTTTAAAATTAACAATTACATTTGGTAATAATTTTTGTACTTCACTTTTTTCATTAAAATGCATTCTATTTTTATAAATATTGTTCAATTTTTGAATAAATACCTAAACTACCCTTTCAAAAGAAGAAAAACTAAAAGCTTAATATTATGGGAGAGTCAATTATGATAATTAAACTAAGTAATGACAAAATTATCCCCCCTAATGTTAAATAACAATATTACGTGTCGCTTTTTAATCTTTTTGTCTTCATGCCTGCGCCGAGGGTCCACAAGTTGTACCTTGAAATGTTTCTATTCTTTCTTTGGCCGGACAATGCATCCCTACGACAAGTCTCATAGATATTATGGTGTCCCCTCATTTGTTTGGATGTTTCCTATAATTCCTTTTTGTTTTTGTAAACATTTGTCACATGATAATGGACAATGGAATTTGAATTACGATTGATTGATGCTATGTTCGGATATTTTTTGTTTTTTTTTACAAAAAATAAAAAATATTTATTGGTTATAATCATTTTCGTGATTACCAAACATAAAAATTATTTGGACGTTTTTTATGGGGAAAAAAAAGTGAAAAGAAAATCAAATATTAAAAGTTGAATGCTGAATTTCTTAATTACAATCAATTCTGTAAGGGGATAAAAGATTAGATACAGGCTCTAGCCGAGCTAGGGTGGAATACTAGTGATCCGATAACGCATCCAGGTACGCGCGAAAATACACTACATAAGGCCAGGCCTTATACTTTCGAAAGTACACAATCTAAGTCATTTCAAGCCAAAACTCTCTCTCTCTCTCTCTCTCTCTCTCTCTCTCTCTCTCTCTCTCTCCTTCCTTCTGCATTCATTTCCTACATTAGGTCATTTAATTTTACCGTCAAAGAATCGTCCCGGTTCAGCTTCAGCGGCCTTTTTCATTGTTATTGTCTTGTAGTTCAGTTCAGTCACTAGCATTCCCTATGAGCCACCGTTAACTGCTGATACGCCATTGCAGATATCTATTTTCGATTTCCTCCTTCATATTAGGTAATCCACTACCCCCACAAATTCTTATGCAAAAGTTAAATGGTATACCTCATTTCTCCTGTAAAAACAATTAAATTACAACCAAAATAAAGAGGAGCTTAAATTTTTAAATAATGTGAATTTTAGTTAACCAACTGACTTAATTTTATTTCATTTAATATATACTATTTTTAAGTGTTGAAATTAGTTACCAAACAATTCCTTAGTTCGAATTTCACAACTTCCTAGGTAATTTAATAATTATAAAATTATAAAATTCTTATAATTAATTCTCTTGCAAAATTATGTTCTAAGCAAATGAATATAAGAAAATAGAATTTTCTTCTGTTTCTTATATTTAGCTTCGTTTTCTTATATTTAACCTCGTTTTCTATAGTTTTTCAGTTTTCATCATAATTTCCACCCTAATCAAACAGTCAATTAGAACTTCATTTCTTCCTTTACAAATGCGTGGCTTACAATGCCCAACAATTACTGAATAATTAATTAATAATTGTTGTTATCTTTGAGGAAAAATCAAAAAAATAAAGAAAGAAAGAAAGAAAGAAGAAGAAATTGACTGACAGTAAATAATTGACACTTATAAACTATTCTAAAATTTATCCAGAATCCATTGTTTCTCTCTCTCACACACAAACACACAATTAGTTGGATTAATTTAGGACCCAGCTCATGGTCCAATTTAAGGAAACCTTGACAATGATGATTAAATCACGCCAATTTCTACATCAATAATGTGTATGATCTACAATAGAAAAATAAATAAAAATAAAAGTCTAAGATATATATATATATATGTATATATAGTCTATACTATAATCAATTGATCTACAAATACGGTCTAGTCTCATATAGCAATGACCCAACAAAATAACATTAACCACCAAAGTGCAATGCTCCAAATCTCACGTAGCTCTAGATGATGTCAGTCCCCTATACCAAATGGCTCTTTGACAAATCATTGGTTCACGGGCTTTTCATGAGACCAAACACACCCAATTATATTTAGACGTATTTTATTAAATTACTTCATCCTTCTAACTTGTTTGTTCATTTTGGAATAAAGATCGGGCCATCTTTCATGCATTTCTCAAGTCAATGGACTATAGCTAAACGAAGAGCTAACCGATAGCGAGTATGGGCAGAGGAAATATTTTGGAGGCTTGTCATTGTGGGATTCGACTACAAGATTTTTCAAATTACAAATCACTTGAGAGTAAGTACATGTTCGCTAGATTACCACCTCAGTAGTTTGAAAATATTCTCGAGACTTGTAATTGTGGGATTCGATTCCAAGACCTTCCAAACTCCAAATCACTTGAGAGTAAACACATATTCGCTAAATTACCACTTCGGTGGTCATGCCCTAATGCCATTTATCTAACAATAAAAATGAGTAAAAGTATCTCCAATGGTCTATCTATCATTAAAGGCGATGTTCCCCAAATTTGGCAACACTTTTAGTTTTTTCATCTCCAGCAATATGCTATTTATCATGCTAAATTATATCAATGTCAATCTCCCATAACATTTAATCTAACGATAAAGATTACGTGATTGTGTCAAAAGCACGTTTAATTATTGCAGTAATATTGCTAAAAATGATAAAATATTTCTATAGCATACCAATATTTTGAAATAGCCTTGGAAAAATAGCAAAAAACAGAGGCGATGCTCTAATTGTGTGAAAATGGCACTTGCCTAATAGATAGAGCTATAATGGAAAGAAAAATGACAAATACAGCACTATAAATTAGTCAATAATGGTAAAATATCAGAAATTAATAAAGATACTCCAACAAGCAAAATGATCGCCTGTATCGCCAGATTCAATTTCGCGTAGAACGTGTCAGATTCGCTACCTACAAAATATTCCTGACATCTGCCTGCACTCACTACTCTGGAAGTCTAAAAATGAGGAGAGAGAGAGAGTACTATTTCAAAATTCAAAAGTAAGTTATTTTCGTGGGAGAACTAGAAAGGTACATACATATATATATTTATCCTATATTATACCGTAGTAAGCTATGGAGTGGATAGCATATGTAGGATGCAGTATAAAGTGCTTCTTTTTTTTTCCTGGCGAACTCAATTAGTCTAAAATAAAATTTATTTGATTCAAATACTTTAAAATTTATTTATTAAAATTCAATTATTTTTAAAAATTATAAACTTAAAAAAAGATTTTTTTTTAAATTATTAGCTAAAAACACGACTACAATAATAAATATGTTATATAATAACACTTTTACCTGAAATTGTATTGGAATTGCTTCGTCACAAGTTCATAACAAAAATGAAGAATGTCCAATATTAGTGATTCTGTACTTTTTTCAAATTAATTTTAATGATTCAAACCATTCAACTATATATCTCGTCAAGATGTTTGACTATGTCATAAATTATATTGATTAGTTAGTACTAAATATAGGAAATTGGAATTAATTTTTTTTAATATAATTTTGAGTAAGAATTTTTTTTTTTTTGTCCTTAATAAGCCTTTTTTCCCAATTAGACACAAGTCTTTATATTTTTAGATTTTTTTTGTACATTATTGAACTAAAAAAGTATAAAATTTTGACTAAACGATTAAAAATTTTAAATATCTAAAAAATTCGGTAAAAAAACTAATCCAAACTGATCCTAAATTTCATGATATTTTTTTGGTGTTATACAATACAACCTTTGAATTTCATTTCCACGTCTCTCCTGTTTGTTGAATAGGAAGAATATAAAAGGGGGAGCGTCTGATAGCCCTGAGCTAGGAGTTGTCTCTGACATTTTGGTATTATCAGGAAACAAAAATAATTAAATATTTATGTGGATAATAAAAACAACAAACCTATGATTGAGCTTTAGAAAATGGACAAGGGTAGGGAGGTCCCATCCTACGACTTGAAATGCTCAAGGAAATGCAAGAAAAAAAAAATCATGATTTCATCATACGAGGGCAATAAATCTTGGCCGCCCAGGATATAAGGAATGGACACGGAAGCCCAATAAAATTATGTGGACTGGCCCAAAGATATCCAAACGTATTCGTACAAACCCACCAGGGCTATTTTGTCAAAGAGAAGAAAAAACAGCTCAGCGCAAATTGGATTGGAAAGGCCGTGTTTGGTAATGTTTTTTAATAGAACCAAAAATTTTAGAGAGTATACTCTCACATGGGGTAGATTATGCAAAATGAGAGTTACATTACATGTGAGTATCCACGGTCTATATATTGTCACTAACGAAACTCAAATAGAGCACCCTCCAACATAACCATCGCCAAAACGATCTACCTTCTCCCATTCAAACCCTAACCCTAAACCACCACAGGCACAGCAATGACTCCATCACCCTCCAAATAAAAACCATGTGATGCAAACGATGAATATAGAGCAAACCATAGATTTACAATGACAACAGATGACTTCACCCTCATCTAAGAAAGTTAAATGTGGGTGTGAATAAAAGCAACAAACACGTAAGTACCCCTTTATGACATGCCAAATACGTAGGAGATAACCGATAGATGGAATTATTTGATATCGACAAATAAATGAAGTATGTGACCGATAAATATGATGAAGCACGACGATGGTTCGTTGCTATGAGCAGGTCACTTCAGCAAGGCCAAAGAAAGTTCGGTCTCCACCTCTAGACTCCGAGCACTACTTGGGTTGCAGCTTCCAACTTCTTTCTGTTTCGATGGAGGCTGCCATACCTTGTCTCCAAACAAACATAAAAATCATTATGGAATAGCTAACGATCAACAATCGTCGCAAACAATAATGACACTAGAGCCGGGGGGGGGGGGGGGGGGGGGGGGGAAT
>BRYE01000003.1:10666336-10668836 GCA_030159115.1 Actinidia arguta var. hypoleuca
TAAAATGATACAATTTTTTTTGAAAACGTCATACTATATGAAAATATAAAGGTATGACGTGTACACAAATATACAGAGCTATGCTTAAGTTTTTAAACTGCTTATGTACATGTTGAGGCCAACTTTAATTACATTATCTAGGGCCTAGCCCATACTCAAATCTACATAATAAGGCTCGTAGGCCACAAAACTAACTTTTGCTTGTTAATTTCATCTTAAGGTTCTTCGAACTGGCTTCTTGAAATTTTTTTTGAAAACATAATCTAAAAACTTAGTGAATAGCAGAAATGCATGAACATAAAATACCATGAATCATTTCGTAGCATACATATCGTAATAAGTTTAAAATATGTGATTGGAATTTCATGCACTTGAAACTCACGTAAACATGGCATACATATCTTAAAAACGTACCGTGAGCATAAGCATATCATAGCTTCTTGAAATCATGAGCATATCATAGGGTATAACGACTCGGCTAATGACTATTGGATAATGCGTCCTAACCATATAGGTTATGGGTGAATCTTTAGCCCTGAGATATCTCGATTGTAGAGTGAACTTATTTCACGTCCCCCACTCTACCATTAGGACTATCGGGCTTGATTAAGGTCCTGCCACGATAGGACTCCGAGTGTCACCATGCATACATACTTTGAACATACTTTACTTTTCACATAAATTCATGCTAAGTATCAAAGCCATTTCAAATTAGTCATTTATGGGTTTTCAATACGTAACGTATCAACATTTGTATATATTTAGAAGACATGCTGTTCATATCATAACATATTCAATTAATGCATTAAAACATGAAAAACATTTGAATATGCATAGTACGTATTAAAAACATTTCAAAAATACATAGTTTTGTTCATGGCATCATGTTACTCACTTGGATTTTCTTGACTAGGTGTTATGTCGGGTGTCCCTACATGTAAGGAATAAAAATATCAATTGCTAGGTATAATAATACGACATTAATTGACTCAAAATAACACTACTCTTTGTTCACCTTAGACACTTTTGTTCTAAGTCAAAACCCCTTAAACACAGACCTAAGTTCTCTATTTGGTAGTTGAAGGACTTAACATACTATGGCTATGATCATAGTGTTTTAAAAGAAAAGGGTTCATAATTGTCTGAAAATTGGTCTTGGAGTTCGAACTCTAGTTTTGGCATTCGAACGCTCAGGCTAAATGTTGGGTTCTCACTCTCTATCCGTTTGTACGCTGCACAGAGGTGTTCGAACGCTAAGACAAAATGTCTGGTTTTTACTTGTTGTCCGTTCGAACGCTGCATAGAGGCGTTCGAACGCTAAGACTAAATGCTTAAACTTTTCTTCTCTGTGCGTTCGAACGCTGGGTTTGGTGTTCGAACTCTAAGGCTAAAAGTAACTATCGTCCGAACGCTAAAAAGTGTTCTAAAAGTGATGTTCGAACGCTAAGATTAAAAGTCTAGACCGTTCGAACTCTGTTCATGGGCGTTCGAACTCTGACTGCGTATGACAACAGGAACAGTAACTGGTTTTCACAAATTTTATCAAAATACTATCCATATCCTTACAATTCTTTCTATGATTCCTAGGGTACAAAGAGTGGCTCAAGGAGGTCACAATATCTCAAAACTAACCCTATATTTTAACCCTAACATGGTAGATCTAGTTTTAAAATTAAGATCAAAATCCTAACATACATATACATATATTTATACTATTTAGAGTGATTACATTTCTTCAATCTCGAGCTTAAGCTTCCAATGGCACATAGTTGGGCTTCTAAAACCCTCATTTTCTTTCCTTATCCTTCTTTTTCTTCCTTTCTCTTCTCTTTCTCTCTTTTCTCTCTTTCTCTCTAGTTGAACGTGCGGGTGGGTGTGTATTTGCCGAGAGGGATTTAATCCCATGTACTTCCCTTATGGTGTTCCCTTTTTATTTTTTATTTTATACTATTGGCGTTCGAACACTATTCTTAGCATTCGAACTCTAAGAAGAAAACGTGAAATGAAGATACTGAGAGCATGAAATCTGCCACAGGCATTAGCGTTCGAATGCTCTCTTTAATGTTCGAATTGTAAGAAGGATTCAAGGTTTAGCGTTCGAACTCTAAGAACAAAACTGGAAAGAAATAGAACTTTAGTTTTTAAGGATTCTTAACTTAGATTTTATTCCTCTAACTTAATACTTAGCCTCATTAATTGACGTACGGATCATGATTTATGTATTTAACGAATATAACGGATTCGGGGTGTTACAAAACAGACGTGTATAGCACACTCCACCATGGAATCTAAGTTTATAGCTCTAGCTGCTGCGGGCAAAGAGGCATAATGACTTAGAAATTTATTATTGGATATAGCGTTATGGGCCTTGTGGTCACAACCTATGCCATCCATTTCTTTGCACTGCGATAGTGAGGCTACCATGTCTATGGCATATAATAAAGTCTAGAATGGCAAATTTAGACATGTTAGCCTAATACATGAGTATATCAGACAATTA
>BRYE01000003.1:10676336-10686336 GCA_030159115.1 Actinidia arguta var. hypoleuca
ATTTGCACATTTTACATAATGTTATATTCAATAGGGGCTTATTTAATAGATCTTGATAAGCACATTCAAGAAATATAATTTTTATTAAGAATAAAATTTAAAAATAAAAATATTATTAATTTAAAGTTTGAAACAAAAAGAGATAAACATGAGTGCATTTATATGGACATCTTAAGTGATGTCATATTACTCCCTTTTATATTCTTTAACGCAACGAGTTAACGAGGATACTTATGTAAACTTACGTGTGAAAAAGACTTTAATAGTATTAAGTTTTACATAGAGAACTTTAATGATATTAAGTTGTAAAAAAAGTATCGGCCTGTCATTATCCTTGAGAAAACTCTGAAAATAGCCCGTCCGTTTGCTCGAAAGCCCGCTTTTCACCCTGCCCCGAAGCCCAAACCCAGCCCGGCTCGATCCAATTATTGGCTGGTCCAATGGACACGGATTTGGGCAGCCCGAACTCAGTCGGGGCGGGCCTTTTTACACGCCTACAGTAATTATATAGTCTTCAGACAAAGTAGCTTTACTATGAGCTCTCAGAAGACGACATTGTTGCCTGGGCTTGTAGAAATAGTGGACTGGTTCAATACATTGCCAAAGAATAGGTAGACCGTAGAATCTTTTGGCATCAAGACAAAATGCTGGATGTGAAACATGGGTTTCTCTGCCAATTGGTTAATGTGGGGTGTGAGTTTATAGATTGAGAGAAAGGAAATCGAGGATAGACACCTACGAAGGTCCTACGGCTGTGCGAGTGGCTGCAGTTGGCCAGGCGTAGTTGTGACACAGAAATAGTGAGAATGGCCGCCGGAGCTGTTTTCAGGAAACGGCTCCCCGATGGTCAAGTTAGATGATCGAAAAATATATGTAGAGAGAGAGAAAGACTGTCTCTAGACCAAATTCACGTACCTTTTAGAGAGATAAATGCTGAATTTATGGCATAACTCGGTGCATGCCTTGACGTGCTAGATGTCTTGTCACTGGACAAACTGCAGCTCAACGCATGCTCATACGCGCCGGTCGCTGTGTCAGGGAGTAGGCAGCTAACCCAGCCATGCTCCTAGAGCCTAGCTAGTAGCCTACCATCATGTTGCCGACGTCTCAATTCGAGCATGGAAGCTGTCAGAAGAAACTTCGATGTGCAAGTTGCCTTCTGTCCTCTGACATCTCTCGGTATTGCCGCTGGCCGTTGCCCCTCGCCCAAGCTCTAGCGCGGTTATTCTTTCGAGCTTGCTAAATAGCGACACCTCAGAAGTAAGGATGGTCTTAGTTTGGACAGTGTTGTGTTTAGTAGTGTTTGCACTGAACTCCGACACAGAGGACCACCAAGTTTACTTTATAGTGATAGCTCGGCAGGGCCCCCTACCCTAGCAAGGCCAGACTCTGTCATTGTATATTTTGTCCCCTTACAATTGTCCCTCTGTTCGCATGAGCTGGGTCGATGCTTGCCGTGGTCATGTGAACTGCATGTGGTCATGCTTTGAGCCCGGAGCTTGGCGGGCATGCTAATGCCTACTAGCTATTTTTCTCCTGTCTGAGTTTGTCATTTCGTTGTACTGTTTGAGCCACTCGTCCGGGTTTGATTAGTCTACGAGCTCATTTGAGCACTGTTGTCGAGGTCCTTCACCTACCCCTAGGGCTCGTTTGGTGAGGACACGCAGCTGGGTGACGGCCACGTGCTTGTCTATCGTTGGTTCGGGAAGGTTGCCTATGCATGAACCCACGCGCCCACCAAGACATGTTTTGACTTCCTTCCCACCCCTTCACCTTCCTTCTTGCGGTTTGTTTGCCTTCCTTCTTAATTGCGGCATGTTTGCCTTCCTTCTTAATTGCAGTATGTTTGCCTTCCTTTTGCCCTTATTTATTCACAAAGCCTTGAGAGAATTCTAGAGAAAGAAAGTGCATCCCCTCAGTTTACTGCCGCTGTCCGATTGCCGGCGATTGTTCTCCGACTTTCACATGGTTAATCCCCTCCGAATTCGCTCTTTTTGGTGAGTTTTTGACCTACCCTCTTTTCTGCAATTTTTTTTAGTTCTTTGAACTGGGTCGTCCTAGGCCCGTTTTCCCTGATGAAACGGGTCCGAGCTATATTCTAAGATTGAAATTGTTGGCCTTAAGGTTTTGTCCCTCAGACTCTTCTATTGTCGAGATAGGCTCGAGATAGTTGGGGGTTTGGTAGCTGTCCTTTAGAAAATAATAAGTAGTCTTTAGTGGGCCAGAGCTTGTTGCTCACGGCGAACTCATCTGACTCTGCTCCCAAAAGCTCACCACAACTGTTTGTCTAATCTTGGTCTGATTGGCTTGTTTCTGTTTTCAGAATATGGAGTTCAAAGCGCCCATCCTTACAGCTTGGCCGAGCTGCTACAACATTAGGGAAGAGTTAGTCGAGCTCAACGCGAACCATCCCCTCGCCTGAGTTCTGGCTCGGAAGAAACTTTTGATCATTTTCGATATATCTAAACTTTTGTGCCCTTTGAGGGACGAGTCGCCATTCAAGACAACAAACTCTCCTGTAACTGATAAACAATCTGTTGCGAGCAGCAAATGCTTTGTAAGTATAGCCTTGCCGGTGTCGGATATTGTGGCTTCAACCTAGTTAGAAAATATTGCCCACAACATCTATTTCGTAGGCCGAAGTTCAATCATGGATATCATCTGGATGACCACGTTCCCAGTTGATCATATCCATATCTCGAGGCAACTATCCACAAGGATTGCCTAACAGAGCTCGGACGTCTTCCAAGAGGGCTGCCCGACTTGCCTGAAGGAGATCGGCATCTCTCCCGAGCACCCAACTTAGACAATTCTGCACTTGAACAATTTTGTATTTTGAACAATTCTATACTTGAACAATTCTGTACCTAAACAATTTTCTATAATGAATAGATTCTCTTTCTGGACCTCATTTATATTTTACTTTCTATTTGAAAACTTTCACTTTTGTATATTGTCCGAGTATACACTTAGGCAAGATTCTAAGGACAGAGTTCGAAACTCGCTTAGAGTTTGGCTAACTCTTCCTAAAGCTTGGCAAAGCTTGGAACTCGCATAGAGTTCGACTAATTCTTTGGAATTCTCGAGGGAAAGAGCTCAGAACTCGTATTGAGTTTGTCTAACTCTTTTCTAAAATTTTTTTTGTTAAGTATACTTGGGCAATATTCACATGACAGAGTTCGAGACTCACATAGAGTTCGGCTAACTAACTCTTCCTTACAATTCTTGCTAGGTATACTTAGACAAACCTCGAGGGCCAGAGCTCGGAACTCGCATTGAGTTCGACTAACTCTTCCCTCCAAAATATTTTTGCTCAGTATACTTGGGCAATATTCACAGGACAGAGTTGGGAACTCACGTAGAGTTCGGCTAACTCTTCTTTGAAATTCTTGCAAGGTATATTTAGTCAAACCTCGAGGGACAGAGTTCGGAACTCGCATAGAGTTCGGCTAACTCTTCCCTAACGTTGTAGTTGCTCGACCAACGTTGGGTCATGCCTTAGCAAAAATCTGTTGTTTTTGGCATGCTTATAGCACATAGTATTTTTCTTTGACCTTGCCTTGTAATGCTCAAGCCAAATGCTTGGGCGGTTTTACGGTCTTGCCTGCGTTTTATTTAAGACATCTTGAGTTCGTACTTAAGCAAATGGAGAGTTCTTTCCCAGCATGGATTGTGTTTTGGAAAAGAGTATATCAACAGTTTCAAAACGAATGGTTTCTTGTAAAATTGAGGAAAATGTTTAATTTTAATAATAACGAAAAATAGAATATTTAAGTAAAATTTTTTGTACAAGTATATTTGATATAAACGCCAACTCGGTTAGGAAAATTATATTTTACTGATAGTACTTTCTTAGGCAAGGTCTCGGAGCTTATTTGCCCTCAGGATCTTCGAGGTAGTAAGCGCCTTTGCCGGCGAGCTTAATTATCTTGTAGGGTCCTTTCCAATTTGGGCCAAGCTTTCAACAACTTTTCTCAAAATGAGATCTCCAACAGAAAATTATCTGTATTGGACCTTCTAGTTGTATGTTTTGGATAATTGCTTCTGGTAGTCTACCATTAGTATCAGTGCATTTTCTCTTCGTTCGTCAGCAAGGTCGAGGTCCCGAGCTAAGACTTCCTCATTGTGACTAATGTCATATGCCTCTATCCGTATTGTGGGCAGACCAACCTCCAGCAAGATCACAACTTCGAATCCAAAAGCCAAAGTGTAAGCGTTTCATTCGTTGCTTTTTGCGTTGTAGTCCGATAGGCCTACAAAATGTTTGGCAGTTCCTCGACCCATTTGCCTTTGGCTTTTTCAAGTCTTTTCTTGATCTCGTTCATAATTGTTTTGTTGGTGGCCTCAGCTTATCCGTTGCACTACGAGTAGCTCGGTGTTGAGTTGTAGAACTCGATCTTAAATTGCTCCAATAAGTCTTTAACTTTTTTACCCATGAACTGAGTTCTGTTCTCTGATACAAATGCCTTGGGATGCCAAATCTGAACAAAATGTTTCTACGGATGAATTTGATTACGTCCTTCTCCTTGATTTGGGCTAGTGGTTCGGCCTTCACCCATTTTGTGAAGTAGTCTGTCACTGCCAACAAAAAATTCTTGTTCCCCGGAGCTCGGGGCAGCCCCCCCCCCCACGATGTCCATTCCCCATTGGGCAAAGGGCCATGAACTGGTGAGAAGGATCAAGTCTCTTGGGCGTCTTTTTGCATGTATGGCCACCAGTATCCCTGAGTCAAGGCTCGGTGAGCCAATGATCCTCCCCTTGAGTGCAGTCTATAAACGCCTTCGTGGATTTTAAAAAGTACATCTTCGACTAGGCTCGGGTGGACGCACAGTAGGTAAGGTTCCAGATACGATCTTTTCTATAAGTCCCCGGTGGGGGAGATCTAGAATTGCGCTGCCTTTATCCAGAGTTTGTGCGCCTCTCTCTTGTCTTCTGGATGCTTGTTATGTCGCATAAAATTCATAATTGGATCCATCCAGCTTGGCCCTAGTTCAGTGTTGACAAGGATGGATTCCTAAGAAATTTCGTGACAGGGGCCGAGATTAAGTTGACCGCGATGATCCGGCTTGTTTCTCCTTAAAAAACTGATGCCAAGCCTACCAGTGCGTCTGAGTGTGAATTTAAGTCCCTTCCCACTTGTTCGATTTTTACTGCTTTGAATCTAGTAAGGAATTCTTTGCCACAACCAAATATTTAGTCACTTTAGCCCCCGAGCTTCAATTCCCCTATGACTTGGTTGACCACCAGTTTTGAGTCACTGAATATATGGAGCTCGGGGACCTATAGTTTGCTGGCAGACCGGAGTCCCGCAATAAAGGCTTGGTATTTAGCTTCGTTGTTTGTTGTAGTGAAGTTCAGCCTGAGGCAATGTTCAAAGATTGCTCTTTTGGGGCTTTTTAAGACTACCCCTGCCCCCGCTCTTAGGTTGTTTCTTGATCCATCAACAAACATCTTCCAAGATGAGCTGGGATCGATCTGAGGTGGTTCTACAATAAACTTTGGAACCTCAGAGGTTTCGCCAGCGACAATTGTTTCTGCACTTTGGGGTGGTTCTTCATAACCTTGTGATCCCTAGGTACTGATTGAATTCCAGCGGATCTTGCCTTTGAGCTCTCCTCCCTTCTGTTTGCAAACACAAGGCAACCTTGCTCTGGACTCACAGTTCGAGGCGAGAACTCAATCACAAAATCGGACAAGACTTGTCATTTTATTGCTGCCCTCGACAGAAATTTTATGTCTGATTATTTGAGCTCGATGACCCATTTGGAGAGTCGGTCAGACAGGTTTGCTTTTGATAAAATATTTTTGAGTGAAAACTATGTATATACAGTGATGGGGTGTGCTTGAAAGTAATGCATGAGTTTTCGCGAGGTTAAAACTAAAGTCATAGTGAGTTTTTCCAGTGGCAGGTACCTTGTTTGGCATGCCTTACTAACAAAGTAGATCGGGTGTTACTCTCTATCTACCTCTCTTAGAAGTACCGAGTTAGCGGCATGCTTAGAGACAGCGAAGTAGACGTAGAGTAGTTCTCCCTCATTCAGAGTGGAAAGAAGCAGCGGTTCAATTAAATATTTCTTGAACTGTTGGAGTACGAGTTCGCACTCACACTCATTATGCCATAAAAACTTTATATTTTATTGAAAGAGTTGGAAAAATGAATGGTATTTATCAGAAGACTTATTGATGAATCGATTAAGTGCTGCTGCCATTCCAGTCAGTTTTTGAACCTCTTTTGCAATCCTTGGGCTAACAAGGTTGTTGATCGCTATGATTTGTTCTGGGTTTGCCTCGATCTCTCGTCTTTTCATCAAGTGCCCCAAGAATTTTTTCGAACTCACCCCGAAAGTGCACTTTTTGCTGTATTCAATCTCAGCTTGTGTTTTCTCAATATTGCGAACACTTCAGTTAGATCCTTGACATAGTCTGACTCTCTTTTGCTCTTGACCACCATATCATCGATATATGCATCCATGGTTTTACCCATGATTGGCTTGAATATTTTTGTGATCATCCTCTGATATGTAGCTCCAGTGTTCTTCAGTCCGAATGGCATAACTTTATATCAGAATACGCCTCAGGGTTGATGAATGTAGTTTTCTCTTGGTCGGGCTCGTGCATCACTATTTGGTAGTAACCTCGGTATGCATCCAAGAAGCTCATCCGGGCATAACCCGAAGTTGAATCCACCAATTGATCAATCTTTGGCAAAGGAAATAGTCTTTCGGACAAACTCGATTGAGGCTTGTGAAGTCAACGCATACTATCCATTTGCCAGTCTTTTTCTTTACTACGACTGTTTTAACAACCAACTCAGGTAAAGAACTTTTGTTATTGCATTTGCGTTTTTTTACTTTTCCACTCCTTCAATCATAGCATCTACATGCTCAGTTGCGGATCTTCTTCCTCGTTGCTTCACCGGTCGGGAGTCAAGGAGGACGTTTAGTTCGTGTTTGATGAAATTGGGGTATATCCCGGGCATCTAGTAAGGTGTCCATGCGAAGACCTCGATATTTGCTGTAAGGAATTGGATGAGCTCGGTTCTCTCTCATTCTTTCAGGTTTGCACTAATGAGAAAGAAACGATCTGAGCTTGGCTCATCCAATTCTTAGCGTATTAGGTCTTCCACGACCTTAGTCTCGGGATCCCTTCTGTTGTCTTCCAAAATCTCACGCTCTTCCTCGATCAATTGCACCTCTTTCATGGTAGCCTTAGTGGAGAGCGTAGCGAGGTGGCATTATTTGGCTGCCACCTGATCTCCATAAAAGGCCTCTTCACCTTGGGGGAGTGAATTTGATGACTTGGTGCAATGTGGAAGCTACTCCCTTCATCATGTGCAACCAATCTCGGCCAACGATCGCATTATACGGGGAGGAAATATCAATGACAATGAAATCCGTTACCAGCTCTTGGGAACCAGCTCGGATTTTGAGAGTCACGGTTCCTAAAGGCCAGTCAGACTGAGCACTAAAATTGACCAGAGGAGCTCGAGCAGGCTTTAAGTCTGATTTTGATAGTTTAATGTGTTTAAAGATGTCATAATACATCACCTTGACAAAACTTCTTATGTCCATTGGGATCCTCTTCACGTCGTAATTGTTGATCCTGAGCTGAACGACCAAGGGGTCAGCATGAGGGTGTTGGACCCTCTCCAGGTCAGCTTTGATGAACGTGATGCTGCTTGGTTCGAAAATTGTCTACCTCGGCTTCTTAGCCGTTGATTGGACCAAAAGAACCTCGTTCATTTGTCTGATCATGCGGATTTTCCCCCAAATCTTATTCTCAAGATTAGGGTTATTTGGGCCCTTTATCATGTGAATAATCCCCAGGGGAAGATCTTCTTCCTGGGTGTCATCTGTTTCTTCGTCACTCCGGTCAAACCTGAGATTTGATTTGTCCTTGGCATCCTCTACTTTGGTCTTTTTCTAGTCCACGAACTCTTTCAAGTGTCCATTCCGGACGAGTTGGTCAAGGAAAGTCTTCAGAGCTCGGCAATTTTCAGTTCTGTGTCCTTTCTCCTCGTGATAGGAACACTTCTACCGTTGATTGTGCCTTGAAATATGGCTTTTCTCTGATTCGGTCAAGGAGCTTGTAGATTGGTTCTTTGAAAACCACATTGATCCCCTGCCTTGCTTGGCTCTCGTGATCAATCGAGTTTTCCTTCCACCTTTTGAATTGCCCTTCTCCCCAGAAGTTGTACCAGCGATTCGTTTTGCTTAACAGACGTCATCCTTTAGCCGAGCGAACATTTCAACCCGAGACATGAGGTCCCGGAGATCGACTGGAGGGTTAAGGGTCCAGTATTCCCAAAGTCTTTCGCCAAGAGTTAACATGAGCTTATAACTGGCTACTGCTAACTCTTTTGAACATTCTTCAATCTCATTATAGGCCTGCCAATAACGCTTGTTGTAATTGCAGAGCGATTTGTTCCGGCCCTTCCCGAGTGTTAGGAGAGAGCCAACGCCTTTGGCGCTTCTATGTTTACAACGAATCGAGTTATGAATGACTCGGCGAGCTGGTGACAACTCTCGATGGATCCTGCAGGCAATCGGTTGAACCATTTCAACCCGAGATCCCCTAGGCTCGATGGGAACACTCGGCACATTAGTGCATCCAAGTGATTCCAAAGAGCCATCATCTGTCTGATGTGGCTGATGTGTGATCTCAAGTCTGACTTCCCATCGTACATTGTGAATCTTGGCAGACCGAATTTATATGGCGGGTCCATTCCTTCGATGTCTCGGGAGAATGGCGTCTGATACCTCGGGGCTGGTTCCCCTAGCCCAGGCCTGGTCGTGCGAGCCATTGATCCTGTTGGGATAATGACATTACTCGATGCTGCCGCAGTTCAATTGTTGAGTTTATCGCTCAAATCATCTTCTCAGTTCCGTTTGGCAATGAGGGTCTTGCGAAGATCCACACTGGAGGGAGCTCAGTTGGGCGATGCCCTCCGCTTGCTCGATGCCTTGGGTTTACTATCGCTTCTGCTATTCAGGCCAACGTGCAGTCTACGTTGCCTCCTGTTTTGGGCTTCCCGAGGTGGGGGGTTTGTCCCTTTGGTCCTACCCTCGGATGAACTTCCTTATGTCGCTTGGGCCAGTTTCATCAACTTGTTATCGACCAGGAAATATGCCATTTCAACCAACTGGGTTTGTAGGCGTTTGATGGTTATACCCCTGCTATCTTCTTCCTCAAGGAGCAGCCGACCTGGTTACTGCCTAGAGGCGGACTTGGCCGCCCTCTGCGCATCAACCAGTAGTTTAGCCTTTCTGTCTCCAAGAGTTCTTGGAGCATGATGGTGATCCCTGTGAGTTTCTTGACTGTCGGGACGGTTGTTGCTTTGGGATGCCATCAGAACTGACCTTGTAAATATCTATAATCGATTTCCCACAGATAACGTCAATTGTGGGGTGTGAGTTTATAAATTGAGAGAAAAGAAATCAAGGATAGACACCTACGGTGGTCCTACGGCTGTGCAAGTGGTTGCAATTGTTCACCATTCAGCCAGGGCTTAGCTGTGACACAGAAATAGTGAGAACAGTTGTCGGAGCTGTTTTCAGAAAATGGCAATCAACTGGTCAAGTTAGATGACGAAAAATGTATGGAAAGAGAGAGAGAGACTGTCTCTAGACCAAATTCATGTACCTTTTAGAGAGATAAAGGTTGAATTTATATATCACAACTCGGCGTGTGCCTTGACGCGCTAGTTGTCTTGTCACTAAACAGACTGCAGCTCGACGCGTGCTCATACGCGTTGACTGCTGTGTCAGTGAGTAGGCAGCTGACCCAGTCACGCTCCTAGGGCCTGGCTGATAGCCTACCATCATGTTGCCGACGTCTCAACCAGGGCATTGAGGCTGTTGGAAGAAACTTCGACGTGCGAGTTGCCTTCTGTCCCCTGACATCTCTCGGTATTACTGCCGGCCGTTGCCCCTCGCCCAAGCTCTAGCGCGGTTATTCCTCAGAGCTTGCTAAATAGCGATAGCTCAGAAGTAACGATGGT
>BRYE01000003.1:10796336-10798836 GCA_030159115.1 Actinidia arguta var. hypoleuca
GGGGCCGGACTACTATATACTTTTTACTGAAAATTTATTTTATTTATTTTTAATAAATAAATTTTCAATAATTGTGTTTTGGTTCTCGACCAGTTGCGTCTGTTTGGATTGATCCATGAATAGTTGTGTCTATTCGGTTTTAGTCCTGAATCGTTGCGTTCGTTCAGGTTAGTCCTGAACTATTGCTTCTTTTCATTTTGGTCTCTGTATATTTGAATTTTAAATAAACAGATCCTTGATAAGTTACATTCCTTTTGAAAAGTTGCATCCTTTCCAAACAGCCATGAATTTTTTTATATAAACCTTCCCCCCTCAGCCATTTTATCATCCAAAAAAAAACTATCTTAATTCTTCTCTTCCTCCGCACTTTCCTTTTGCATATTTATATACTGTTAGAGAGAATAGAGAATACATCACTGCTGTTGGTTCGTCAGACTCACTGTCTGTAGTGCTGCACCAGTGAGATTTCGACTGTTGTATCTTGGGAGACAGAATCCTTTAAGTCCATTGGCACCAGTGCAGATGATTAATCTGTCTTAAGAATAATGTATTGAATACAAGTCTTAGTCACCATTTTCAATTGTTGTTCTTCGAACAAGAAGTTCTGTAAGTTTGATTAATTTTTATAAGTTTCTAATTATTATTAATTTAATTTCGTTTCATACATTTGCCAATTTTCACATATTGCATAAAAGATTGTCCTACAAATTATACGAATGCTTATGTAAGTTTGATTATTGTGGTAATTAAACTTGTTGGTGCATGCAATTAGTCGGTTTAGAAGACTCTAGTTTCTGTTTAGAATCTTGTATAATTTTTGCATTTCATATTTTCATTCATCTTTATGATTGATATAATATAAGGGTTTTTTTTTTTTTTTTTTTGGGGGGGGGGGGGGTCCTCATTGCATCCTCTCTTTTTCTCTTTTTAAAATTTCTTTTATCGCAATTATCTTGAGGTCAATTCATAGACTATTTTTCTCACAAAATGAAAGAGTATGCCTACGAATAATTCGCTGTTTAATTTTTTAATTGTTTAAATTTGTATGATTATATTTTTCTGGAGGGTTGAATTTGTATTATGATTGTGAAAGAAGGAATAATGAGATGGTTAGGTCATTATGTACACGTAAGTGTTTCCAATAGATGGTTTCCTTTTTCCTAGCTCTAAGAGGAATGGTGCATTGTGTTTTTGATAGATAATATCGCATGGGGATACTCAAAAAAATAGCCAATTTTGTTGACGAAAGATGTCATGTAGGATGATGGGAAGGAAATGTGGATGCTAGGGGTTTTGAAATCTAAATCCGAATGGGAAGATGAAAATGTGAAGTTGGCAAAACCTTCAAAAAACTCCATATACAACTAAGAGGGTCTACTTGATAAACTTGGAGATATTAGGTGGCTCGAGAATGTTGAATGGATATACAAGCTTTACCTTGTTATTGATAGGGAGCAAAAGGTGGACGTGAATGATGACCTGGACAAGAATTTGCTTTGTACACGCAGGCATTGGAAGGTATAAGGCAAGCCCTTTTGACGTTTCAATCAACTCAGCTTCATTTTCTCAGGCCTTCTGACTACTACGCTGAGATGTCGAAAGTAATGATCACGTGGAGAAAGTTAAGGGTCGGCTTTTGGCAAAGAAGAGAAAGATTGAGGAGAAAGGCTAGGGAGGCCAAGAAAATCGCTAAAGAGGTTCAGGCTCAAAAGTTGAAGGGCAGGACTAAATAAGAGGAGATTGAATCGGTAAAGAAATGGAGGAAGTAGAGTGAGTTTGCCGCCATGGGTGACAAAGACGGTAAAATAGGCTTGAATTTTGAAGACCGAAAATTGTTTGAAAGGTCAAGTAAGAAGCGGCCGGGGTGGCTCCAAGAGATGGACCTAGAGGGGGGAAAATTATGCCCAGTTAGCACCGATTAATAAGAGATCAATCTAGGGGGAAGGGGAAAAAAGGAGGTGGAAAGAGGAAGAGTAGGGACTTTAGGAATTCCAAGTTTGGGTTGGGAGGAAGAAAAGGTTCAAAGAAGCAAAATACAGCCGAGTCTACAAAGATTCTAGAGGCTTAAACAAAAGTAATTTCTCTAGAAATAAGAAAAGGAAATGGTGATGCTCTTTAAGCTTGGTTCATGATGTCGAGGAGGAGGGGCAAGTGAAGAGGGCAGTGCACGGATTCAATTTGAAGTAGTCTCACTAGTGTATGAAAGATTATCTATTAGTTGACTGAACAAAGAACCTTGGATTTGGTGTAGAAATTGCTATGTTTTGATATGTAATAGCAATTAGGGGTGTGCAAAAATCTAATCAATCCGTTCAAACCGCTAGATCCAATTTGATTTAACGGTTTATGAGCGAATCCACAAGTTGTTCAGTCCTCTAAAGGGTGGTAATTGTGTCGGGTAGCGACGAATAACGGTTTTATAATGGTGTAAACCAAAAAACCTGACCTGATCGAATATTCAAGATCCACTTGCAGAAATAGACCCACTTGTAGAACCACT
>BRYE01000003.1:10813836-10816336 GCA_030159115.1 Actinidia arguta var. hypoleuca
CGTATTATGTGTTGTAATGTTTATTTTTATAGGATGCCGCTGTAGTCCAATCGAACTGGTTTGAAAAGGGAATTTGAAATAACTACTAAAACCGTTTTGAAAACTGGTTTTGATTCTGTGTTCTCACTTGTCGATAATATCGAGTTGTTCTCAATTTCTGGTACATTGGTCGCTTCCAATTTAGGGTGGTTGTAAACTTGGAAAGTTTTTAAGCATGTCGCAGAATTATCGGTTTGGGGACTCTGATTTGGGGGACTGGAAAAGGAAAATGATAACTTCCCAATTCTCTTGGCAATGCAAATTTCTCATTTTTTGGAAAAAGTGATTTCATTTGATCGATATGGTAATTTTCTCGTTTTGGGGAATGTGGTTTCATTTGTTGAAAGGGAAGCGATAACTTCCCAATTTCTGTTAGCAATGGACAATTATCAATTTTGGGAAAATGGATTTCATTTGATCGATATGGTAATTTTTCATTTTGGGGGGAATCTGAACTCAATTGGCAAAAAGGAAATTGATGCCAAATTTAATTTATTTTATGAAAAAACCTATATTAAGTAATTATTGCCCCCAAAGTTTGTTTTAAGTAATTATCAACCTATACAATAATAATTTTTCAAAGCAAAAATTGATAAATTATTAATATGACTTTCATATCGAGCAATAATCAACTTCTAAATTATCGTATGGATAAGATTACACAAGATAACAAATAAAAAATATTAACAAATTTTTAAAAGAAAAAATGAGAAGTTATCAACTAAACAAGAGAGATTTTTAAATATTTACTCCATATAATAAATAAAAGAAGTTCTCAAATATTTACTTAGTGCAAATTTATATAAACATATCAATTTTAATTGAACCCAAAATATCAAGAAAATATCAAATTAAAACTCCATATGATAAACAAAAGAAGTTTTTAAATATTTACTTTTTGCAAATTAAAAAAATATTACATCTAATGCAATTAATTCAGAACTACTGAGAAATGATCAACTCTTAAATTGTCTAGAGAACTGTTGTGATTCTTGTAAATACAAGTCCGGACTCAAAGTTTATGTATATATAAGTTATTATATTTGGGGTGCAACATGAAATACCCATAAAAAAATACCCGATAACAAACACATAAATATCCTTTCAAAGAACTATATAAAAGAAATCTAAGCGTAATATCCAGATATTTCTTTATCCACAATAAGGCAATAAAAAACAATTCATACCACAAATTTTTTTAAAAAGGGTCTTTTCTGATTGTAATATGTTACTAAGGTTTTTTCTAGTACAAGTACCCTTTTAAGATCCAAATATAATTTACTCATTTTTTTTTAATATCTAATGAATGTAAACAAGCCATATCATTATTCTCCAAAATCCAATTACATTAGGTAATTAGCTTCGTTCTTTCTTACTTTTTCTTTCTTTCTTTCTTTCTTGTGATTCTATAGGGAAGGGCATTTCTGGTCCTTAAAATAATTTGATTCTTTCTTACAATGGGTGTGTGATGGTATGTAGTTGTTCAAAAATTAGCTTTATTGCTAAATAACGATTTAGGCTCCATTTGATAATGTTTAAAAGTCAAGTTTTTTTTAAACTTGCTACCAAAAAAGTCCAGATTTTTTGACTTTTTTATTTTTTAACTTTACTTTAGTTAAAACTAAACAAAAAAACAAAAATAAAAAAGTAAAAAAATCAACTCTAATTAATTTTTTTAATTTTTTTTAAACAAAAAAAAACTGGTGTCAAACAATCTCTAGTCTTGTGCATTCGAAGAAAAGAATTGTTGTCACCGTGCTCTCTGTATTTTGGTATTGGGCCTACAAATACGTCCACGTGGATATACTGTAAAAAAACAAGAGATTGGACGCTTAGTATCTTTTGATATGTAAAATAATCAAAATTACAGAACATGATTTAATAATACTTTAAAATATATTCAACCGATTCAATACTTAAAAACATGATTTAATAATATTTGACATTCAATTTTTATCATGATTTGCTAAAACAAAGGTATATTTAAACATGTCCAACAGAATCCGTGCATAGCACGGATGGATTTGAACAAGTTCGGATACTCTGAAGTGATATTATGGGAGAGTAGTCTTTAAATGTATAAAATAACGTCAGTTTGTTTGATAGCAATAAAATGATATTATTTTATAGTTAATTAAAATAATGTTTTATTCATGTATTGATAAAACAATGTCATTTTGTAAACTTCAGAACTACTTTCTCAAAATATCACTTTAAAGGATCCGAACTCGGGTTTGAACACTAGTTTAGTCATATTTCAATGTATATACTAGCACCAAGCAAAAGATAATTCTTACAATATATCTAACGTATATAACAACTAGACGACCTTAAACTCTTTTATGCAGGGTAGAGTCAAAATATTAATTCATTAGAGTTAAAATTATAAAATTATATATAATTATAAGATAATAATGTAATTATTTTTTTTAATAGAGTATATTTTTTTCTATTAGAGTGA
>BRYE01000003.1:10896336-10911336 GCA_030159115.1 Actinidia arguta var. hypoleuca
ATATGTGATTGCCAACTTTGGATCAGAGAATCGAGATAGAGATAGAGATTAAAGGCAAACTAATTAGGGAAAATTCCAAGGCAACTGTCTGATTCATTGCTTCGATAAAACAAAGAGAAAACGTGATTAAAGAGAAAAACACCACCACCGAACAACCTTTCTAATCACAAACAAAATCCACTTCATTTTCCTAAATTACATTGTACTTTTTTTACTATTGGAGCCTAACAAAAACACTTTGATTGGCAATTGGCATGGCTTTGGATAAAATTCATAATGTAAAGATGGAGCTTCTTTCGGCCAATTATGCTCGCTTTAATCATTCACATCATTCACAATTATTTTGGGCTTAGTTGTAATAAAAAAAAAACTTTGTCCTAGTCTGATCAAGTTGTTTTTTAGATTTTTTTAGTTGTTTTTGTGTTTTTTTACCATTTATTCAATTAAAAAAAATATATTTTTTCAATTCTTCTTGACCAGAAATTATGAAAATATAATTTTTTATTCAAATTATAAAAAAAAAATAATATTTTTTTAGCTAATTTGTTAAGTAAAAATATATTTTTTCAAATTATTGATTTTTCAGACTCCTCTTGTCAAGAAAAATTAAAAAATATATAAAATATTAATCAAACGGTTAAAAGAATCACTTAATATAAAAAAACTCAAAAACTAAATAAAACGGTTAAAAAAAATAATAATGCACAAATTATGTGATACCAAACACCCCTGAAAAAGGAAGGTAGCATGTGCACCAAATAAATAATATATTATAATTTTTATGCTTCAGGACAGTTTGGGTTAATAGTTTTTTTAGATTTCTTGGTTAATGGTTTTTCTACTCTTTAGCAAATTTTTTGATCAAAATTTTATATTAATTCGGTTTCTTTTAACGAAATGAGTTTGAAATATAATTTTTTTAATTTAATTGGAAAAAAATGCCCACCAAATAAGAAAATAAACAATTTTTAGATAAAAAGTTTTTGATAAAATGATTTTTTTTTGTTTTTAGTATTTTTTTTTCAAATTAGTTAATTTTTTAATTTTTTCGGACTACTTCCGTCAAGAAAAACAAAAAAAACATAATTTTTTTTATCAAATTATAAAAAAAGGTTTATCAAATACAAAAAAAAAATCACAATAACCAAATCATTCAAAAAAAAAAAAATTATCCCAAAGGGGCACCTTATGTTCTTATTTTCTTAAAATTTTTATTAGAGAATATCCGTAGAGTGGTCACGGCCATACGGCAAGGCGGACCTACTTTCACCTGCTGCGTAACCAAAGCGTGCCTTACACGCGCCGCTGTGGGAAGAATTTTGCGGGAATGTTCAGAGCGTTGCACTGTGGAACCCGTTCTTTTGCGCAAGCCCGAAGTTTCCGCAACTTTGTCCCAAGACACTCCGATTAGCGCGTGAACATTTTTCACGGGTCTGCGTGCGCCACTTTTGATTCGTGTCTACAAAAACCGTACTAAAATTTCAAAACAGAGAGAGAGAGAGAGAGAGAGAGAGAAAACGGTGACCACTGGAGCGCACAAAACGCCAAATCAGCATTGATCTGGTAGTTTTTTTCCCTGGGGGCCCCCACCAATCTCTCTCTCCCCCCTGTTTGATGGCTCCGTCCTCCGTGATTGACTCGTTGATTGTGCGTACCCAATTTCCCATTCCATCGCTCTACTAATTGGTGCATTTTTAAACTCTTATCAGTCAAGTTCAAGCATTATAAATTCTGTTTTTGGCTCATTTTTTGTTATTTAAATTGTTTAAATTATTGATCTTTGATATCTTTAATACTATAAAATATTGCATTGATCAGCTATAGATCAGTGTTATATCAATGTTAATTTATATCACGGCAATAGGATATAATCATGTGTGACATAATTATTTATTAAGTTATAAAATAGTTATGAATAAATATTGAAATGTATCGAATCAAAAATAAGACTTAAATTGCTTGAATTGTATCGATGCAGTCCATTTTCTTACTTCACATAAGCCAAGTCCTAGAAGAATTGGTGTGATCATATTCTCTCAAATGATATTTCAATTATAGAGAGAAGTATTTGAAAAATAAAAACATCATACTAGAAATATGATTCTCGAAAGTTTCTTGTCAACTGGACAATCGAAAAGTGCAAGAAATTAAGATTTTTTAATATTACTTTATTTTTTTCTAACAACTGAACAATGCCTAAAAAAAATCTATAAGGTTTGGGCCGTATCATCCATCGATTTTAGATTTTTAGTATTTTATTTTTAATACCGATTGATCAAAAAGTTTATATTATGTAAATAAAAGTTTCATCTATATCTCTTTTAACAATGTGAATTTTATTCAAAAGAGATTTATAATTTAAAAACTATACATATTTTCTTTTATAGAAAAATTAATATGGAGGTGGATCACAATTTGTTAGGAAGACAATTATTTGAAGACTTAAAATTTAAGCTTGATTGGAGGAGTCTTGATCACCAAACTAAAATTGTGGAGCTTGGTTTGAGCATCTCGAACCAAGATGTATAGCTCTATTTTTTAGAATGTGGGGCCTTAGGCGAGTTTTACAGAATGAGTCTTTTATACATTTTTCACTATAGTATAGTTAAAATAATTGTGATTCAATTATAATTTCTTGTTAGAGACTTTACATATAGGCTATGACGAAATAAGAGCCGTATTTTTTTATAAAAATTGAGGGCTAGAGGCGCCCCGCCTAGCTCGCCTACACTAAGAGGCACCTATGAAACTAAGCTCCATTATGAGGGGTGTTGTGCTTATAAGGCAAAATAAGGTGATGCCCTCTTTATGATTTGGCCCACCAAAGATCCGATCATGTAAATCAAAATAATTCATTATTTAGTTATCGTTGATCTATCATGAAAAAATATATATATATATATATAACTTTTAAACCATAAATTTTATGTCTATAAAATTGGTATTATTAAGGAGACATCCATGAGATTAAAGATCTTTGAGATGCTCTTAAACAGTTAAAGGTCTTGATCTTGATTGATTGTTTTGCATCGGTAACACCAATTCAAGAAGGCAAAGTGTTTTGGATTAAGGAAACTTTATGTTGGGCAATGTCATTTCCTTCAATCAAATGGTTGGTTGTCAAAGAACTTGTACCACCTAGTTCATTGAGTTCTGTTTTACACAGCTCTGATTCTTTGTAAAAATCTCACATGATATGTGAATTTGGGACTTAATGGGTATCCACAGGTTTCAAATTTTCAATGAGACATCAAACTCCTTCAAGCATAGAACAAGCTCATGGTATCCCCACCAGGCTATAAGAACAAAACGAAGCCAAGTGGGCACTACGCCAATAGGCTGTGACTCAGTATTTCCTGTTTTTGTTTTTTAGTTTTCTTTTTTTAGGATAAACAAAGATAGGAAAGAAACAAAAGAGGGAACTTTAAGACTGTATTTGATAACCGATTTTAATTTATTGGGATTGATAATGCAACCCCAATCAAAAAGGAATTAAGTGGGAGGTTGGATAACTAGTATAATTCCATTCTCCCCATAACATATTTGTTTATGGGTTCAGGCTTCTTTGCAGTCCAATTTTGGACTATAAATTCTATTCTACCCATAACATATTTGTTTATGAGATAAGGCTTCTCTGCAGTCCAATTTGGTACTGCACTAGTGCATTCTAAGAAGTTTGGACCCTATTTTGAACTCATTTTAATAATTTAAACCATTTAGATGGTAAAACTCATCGAGAATTTTAATACTGTAAAAAAATCATATTGATCGTATATATATAAATGGTCAATCAATATCAATTTATATAAAGATAAATGAGTATAATCATGTGTGACATACTTATTTATTAACTTATAAAACAGTATGAAATGAATATTATTTTGCATCCGATTAATATAATTTTTTATATCTCAACGACAGAGTCTACAATATTAGCATTCTGAATCATCAAAATGGATCAATAATTAGGCCCAAAATTTTTGGACTGCACAGTACAATCCAAACATGACAACTTAGAGAAGTTGTGTCTTTGTTTATGAATTATGAATCTAATGGATATCCATTACTAATGTTTGTTTTCCGTTATTTTGAAATGGACTAATATCTCACAATACCATTACTTTTGTTGTTAAACTAATTAATTTATATAATGTATGAGTAAAATAGTCATTTCGCAGGTAATCCTATGATGTTCATAAACCTCAATTTCTTAAGGATTCACAATTCTCAATTTTTTAAGAACTTCACAATTCTGATAGACTAACATAATTTTTGTGGGTCGTAGTTCAATATTACTCTCCCAATCTGTTATCAAACTTGAACTAAGTACACATCTAATACTCCTTTCCACGCCCATCAATAAATGATAATTTGCATAATAGTCCTACCATCTAGCATAATTATCGTGAAGGATTACCACTTTTGAATTTCGAAAGAAAATATCTCTTCACACCCACAGGGTTACTTACCTACTACCTCACCCTGCAGCCAGTCACTCTCAGACCATAAGCCTTTCCCTCCCCCCCCCCCCCCCCCCCCCCCACTAGTCACCTAACCTTCCACCGCAACCGGGCAATTCTTAACTAACATTGCCCTCGATCTAATTTAAGGACACGGAATTGCTTACATTTTAAAGTTGAAGAAGTTGTTAGGCTTTCAGCTGTTATTGCGAGCCTTACGACAGGTGGTGATTGATTGCGGAGAGAGGGGTGCCAAGGAGTAAAATGGATGAGATTGATAAAATAGGTCAATTCGAAACTACAAATCGTATTGAGAGTAATAATTTGAATTTAATTATTTATTTTTAAATAGGAGTAAAAGAACTTAATTATTTAAATAGGAGTAATAATTTGAATTTATTATTTATTTTTAATTATTTATTTTTAATTTGGACATGTATTTAAAAACCTCCAACCACACTCCATAATACTCGAGTACATCTCAAATTCTCAATTGCTAATGCACATACAACGAGCGAGCTCGTGAAGGAAATAAAATTAAGGGTGTATTTAGTGATAACACGCGAAACGTAAGGGTGACAATACGCTCCCCCTCCAGTACTGTCAAATTTGGGCAAAAGTTTAAATTTTTAAAAATAATTGTAAAATAAATTATGGCCCATATGATGTGGCACATATAATTTATCTAATATCTATTATATATATATATTTATTGAATTTATCATGTTAAGGTTTCTTATTATATTTCATATAAACTTCTCATTCTATTAGTCAAGAAAGGGAAGTTGTTTCCTATTACAACTACCTTGAAATGTTAGTAGAGTTTAAATCTAATAAAAAAATTGGTCACTTCTCTGCTTATAAATGTACACTGTATCCCATCATTAATGTGTAATTAAGATTCAGGGTCAAGAGAGGAAAATTCAATTTTTAGGAGATTAAGAAAGATATTGAAGTCAATCACTTTAAAAATTTGTTATTATGGCTACAGGTATAATTTATGTATTTGCGCTTTATTATAATGTAAAAATCATGATTATTTTAGATCTTAAATTTATAGTTTATTATGATGAAATCTATGAATTTAGATTTACATGTAGTATAAGAGTATTATTTATAACTTTTATGATTTTTCAATCAAGAAATATGTAAATATAATTATGAAGCCTAAAGCCCTCACGGACATCTTTTGCGTACATATTGGTATCGTGCATAAATTCGAAAGCCTTTTGTATTTTATATAAAGACTTAGAAGCACATTTTTTTTAAGTTTTCCTTGACATCAGTGATCTAATAAATAATACTTTATTTATGAAAGAATCATGAACTCCTTTTGAAATCTGATGCACACTAGTGGAGAAATTAACTTGCTGTAACACACTTATGCAACTGTCACATGAATTATACTTTGAAAATTATCATAATTTTGTATGTAATCAAATAAAATCTCTGAGATTGTGGACCTTTTGAAATTTATCTTTTGATAGAGAAAAATATTTTATCATATTTATACACAATTTTTCATATTATGGACATATCTATCTATTATAAGAAAAATCTCAAGCAGTGGATGTCCTTAAAATATACATTACTGAGATTGAAAGACAATTAGATAGAAAGGTAAAAATCGTCAGATCGGATAGAGGTGGTGAATATTATGGAAGGTATGATGGCATAAAATAATGTCACTGTCTATTTGCTAAACTTTTTGAAAAGCATGGCATATGTGCACAATATATTATGCCAGGTACACCACAGCAGATTGGTGTAGCTGAAAGGTGTAACTGTATTCTAATGGACACGGTTATGAATATGTTAAGTAACTTTTCGTTACCCATATCATTGTGGATGGAAGCTCTTAAGACCGATGTGTATCAGTTTCAAAGACTCCTTTTGAATTGTGGACTGAAAGAAAATCGAGTTTGAGACACCTGTATATTTGGGGTTATCCGGTGGAGGCTATAATTTATAATCCACATAAAAAAAAATAGATTTTAGAATAATCAGTGATTACTTTATTGGTTATCGTGAAAAATATAAAGGGTACATGATTTATTGTCCTACTCATAGTATGAGAATTATAAAAACTGATAATACTAGATTCATTGAGAATGGTGAAATCGGTGGGAGTGATAAATCACAAAATGTGATTATTCAAGAAATTAGGGTACAAGTCCCATTACCTATAACTTCTAATGAAATTATTCCCACAGTTGTCGAACAGTTTGACAATGATAGGCAACAGACAATGATCAACCACTCCATAATGAGATTGTCATTAATGAACCGATAGTAGAAGAACCACAAGGTGTAGCATTAAGAAGATCTTAAAGGAAAATTAGATCAACTATTCTGAATGATTATGTGATATATCTACAAAAATCTGACTTTAATATAGGGACAAGTAAAGACTTGATTTTATTTTCTCAAGTCATGAAAAATAATATTCTGATAAATGAATTGATGTCATAAATGAAGAATTAAAATCAATGGACCAGAATAAAGTCTGGGATCTCGTTGAATTACCTGAAGGATATAAGAAAGTTGGTTGCAAATGGATCTTTAAAACTAAACGCGACACTAGTGGCAAAATTGAACGATATAAAGCCAGACTTATGGCTAAAAATTTCACTTAGAAATGAGGCATTGATTATAAAGAGACCTTCTCTCCTATATCAAAAAAAAAAACTCTTTAAGAATCATTATGATTTTGGTAGCTAATTATGATTTAGAGCTGTATCAAATGGATATGAAAATTGCTTTTTTAAATAAGAATTTAGAGGACGAAATTTAAATGGATCAACCTGAATGATTCTTTATAAAAGAAAAGGAGCATATGATTTGCAAACTTAAGAAATCAATATACAAACTTAAACAAGCTTTCCAACAATGGAATTTTAAGTTTTTTTTTTCTTTGGTTTTTTAGTAGCTCTGATTTTCAAGTTTTTTCATCTTTATTATTTTTTTTCATAATTTAATCAAAAAATTATATATTTTCCTTTTCTCTTGATGAGATAAGTCTAAAAATATTAAAAATTCAATCTAATTTAAAAAAAGTTCAATATACCAAATTTTCTGTCTCCAAAAAGTCATCTAATAATTTTTTTTCATCTTTGGTGAGCTTTTTCTAAATTAGATAATTTTTTTTTTATATTTTCCAGCTCTTCTCATCAAGAAGAACCCAAAATATATAAATATTTTACTAAACAATAAAATAAATTCACTAAAAATAAAAAAAACAAAATAACATTATCCTAAATAGGGGCCCTAGTAAATAATAAATGGAACTAGAATTTTAGTTGTGCTTAACATTTGGAATGCGGAGAGCTTACAAGTGCACAGCAATTTGATATCAGTGCACCCAACATATCATTACAAATTTGCCCTTTAGTCAATTATCAATTTTAGAATTTATGCCCGTTTTAGTAAGGAAGGTTCACTCTTAGGTTAATTGGATTAATTTTGTAACACATTTGATCTATTCTAAAAAAAATTAAAGTCAAAATTCCTATTTGACCATACCAGACAAAAACATCCTATTTCTATCTACACCCCTGCCATCCCTACCCTATCTGGCAATCACCACCGACTGTTGAAGTCCACTTTTTGGCCCACGCTGATGATTTTTCATGCAAACCTACGGTGACTTTTTCAATAAATCTTTCAATGACTTCTCTTCCAACAAACTTTTTCAAATATAAATGTCATTATTTGTTTCAGAGATAAATTTATCTATGATAAAATTCTCCGAAAAGTCAACCAATAAACTTTCACTGTTAGTCACAAAGATAAATTCACTATTAGTTTCTTAGATAAAACATTCACTATTGGTTCCATAGATAAAAAATTCACTATTAATTCCAGAAATAAATTTTACTATTGATTACAGAGATATGTTCATTGATTATGAGATATAAATAAAGAACTAAACAAATTTATTTATCGATTAATCAATAGATAAATTTATGTGTGTACATATAACACACATAGAAATTTATCTATGTACAGTAAAGTTATATATCATCAATAACTTTGTCGAAAATCGCCGGGGTCTTTGTCATATTCTATTTGGCATTCACTCTTTCAAAAGTAATATAAACATACAAGAAATAAAAAATACTTTATTCAAAGAGATAAATAAATAATTAAACAAATAAATTTATCAATTAACCAATAGATAAATTTATTTGTTATCAGTTAACGAACATATAAATTTATCTGTTCCAACAATGATTGCTAGATCTCCAAGATAGTTGTGGTTGAATCAAAAAGTATCAATAAACATATCTGGTGCAACCTTTACCAATGAGATAAATTTGTCAGAGGTCGAGAAAGGCAATAAAGGTAGCTAGTGGTGATCGAAGGAGTGGTGGTGGTGTAGATCTGAAATCTAAAAGAGAGATATTTAACTAGTAGATGAAGGTGCAAAGGCGGACCACAACTTCAGTTTGAGAGAAGATTCTATAGCGGTGAGAAAGGAGGTTGTGCCTGTGTCATCGCAATGGTGATGGCAAGGTCGTGGTTGTTGCATCATCGTAGTGGCAGTTGTAAGATTATGACGGTGGCGTCGTTGCATTGGCGATTTCGGCGTCGTCACAATGTTGGCAACAGTGTCCAAGGATGCGACCGTGTGGCAGCAATAGAGAGAGAGGAGGAATCAAGAGAGAGAGAGAGAGTGCCCATATCTAAATTACATTTTGTTTTAAATTTTAGAGGATGAAAGAATAATAATATCCAATTATAAAATATAATAGAGTTTCCACTTTAAAAAGTGGAATGAATACTTTGTTTGACCTAAAAGAATTGTGAATAACTGTTAGAAAAGTTCAGGCCATCAGATTATAAAAAAAAAGAAAAAAACCTTATTAGTAATTCTATTCATGGGTATTTCAGTAATTCAAAAATCCAATATTTTGGTGTGCCGAAAGTACCCCAACCCGTTTCCCGCTCTACGCATACTAAAAAGCGAATCCCATTAGATATTCGTATCAGAAGGCGACGACGGCAATGATGATCCTAATGCTGCTGCTGCTGTCCCATTGCTCTGACCGCGGAAGGCCCCACACAGCTAGACTTTAAGAATCTATCTGTCCTCCAATACCCGCAAATCAATGGCATCACTCTCTCTCTCTCTCTCTCTCTACCCACTCACACACTTCCCTTTGTGTATATATATCTCCACTCACTAATCTCTATCTGACGTCCTCTTCACATATACACCCTCATTTCCCCAACATTTTTCAATCTCGCACCATGTTGCCGGGTAGTTTTCCGGTGCTCCTCGTCCTCACCGTAGCCTCCCTGCTCCACTCCATCACGCCGGCCATCGGGTGGCGCCCATGGCCCCACAACAAAATTAACGCTTCCGAGCTCGCCTTCGGCGACTCCAAGAAGTACGAGGGCTCGTCGGAGTTCGTCCACATGAAGTACCATATGGGTCCCGTCCTCACCGCCAACATCACCGTCCACACTATCTGGTACGGCGCGTGGAAGAACCCCCAGAAGCGGATTCTCCGGGAGTTCATCAACTCGATCTCCGCCGTCGATTCGAAGCGGCCCTCCGTCGCCGGGTGGTGGAAAACGGTCCAGCTCTACACGGACCAGACCGGCGCCAACATCTCCCGCGCGGTCCGGCTCGGCGAGGAGAAGAACGACCGGTTCTATTCCCATGGAAAAACCCTCACGCGCCTCTCGATACAATCTGTGATAAAAAGCGCGGTGACTGCCTCCACGCTCCCGCTCCCCATCAATCCCAAGAGTGGGCTCTACCTAGTCCTGACCTCCGACGACGTGTACGTGCAGGATTTCTGCCAGAACGTGTGTGGGTTCCACTACTTCACGTTCCCGTCCATCGTTGGCTACACGCTACCGTACGCGTGGGTTGGGAATTCCGCGAAGCTGTGCCCGGGCGTGTGCGCTTACCCCTTCGCCGTACCGGATTATATCCCTGGGCTGAAGCCAGTCAGGTCCCCCAACGGTGACATAGGCGTCGACGGAATGATAAGCGTCATTGGTCACGAGATTGCTGAGCTGGCAACGAACCCTTTGGTGAACGCGTGGTACGCCGGAGGAGACCCGGTTTTCCCTGTGGAGATAGCGGACCTCTGCGAGGGCATTTACGGAACCGGAGGCGGTGGGTCCTACACGGGGCAGATGATGGACGGCGCAGATGGCGCCACGTATAACATGAACGGGATCCGACGGAGGTTCTTGTTGCAGTGGGTTTGGAACCACGTGTTAAATTACTGCACTGGTCCTAACGCCCTCGATCAGTGAATTTTCTACACTTGTATTGGCTCCCCCTCTCTCTTTTGGTTTTGCAATTTCTGTTTTTTTTGGGGGTGGTGGTGGTGTTATTATGATCTTCTTGTTCATGTAGTAATTAGTTAAGTTTAAGTTTTTTGAGCTTTGTTAATACCTAATACCTTCTTCCGTATACTATACTTGTATACGAGTTAGTATATTGGGTTTTTATGTTATAAAAAAAATAGTAAAAATGAGTTGTTGTTGTTGTTGTTTGTGTTCCCGCCTTTACTGGGGAGGAGTTTGGTTGAATCGTCTTCAGATATTTTGGTAGGTGGAGTTTGAAAAAAAGTAAGTAGTACGGACGCGGAAATAGGAACAATCAGCTTCTGTTCTTACGTGTAGTGTAGGTTTGAATAGTTCTGAACCTGGCTGGCATTTATGTGGGTTTTATTATAGATTTTAAAAAATTACGTTTTTCGGTTATACAGGTAAGTAATTATTTCATAAATTAGTAGTGTGATATATATAATTTTATTCATTTATTTTTATATAATTTATTATTGATTAATTATTAATTTGTATTTGATAAATGTGATTTCTTATATTAATATATGTCTCGATGAGGTTTACTATCTAAATAATTTGAATCATTAAAATAACTAAACAAACTTCAGAGGAGTCCTTAATTTTACTCTACTTTTGTTATAAAAAAACATTCAATTACATAGTTTGGAATAGTTAAAATTTCACTAATTTGGCTACTTTTGTTTGCAAGTATTTTTATTTTTAGCAAAAAAAATACCATTTTATTAAAAACTTTATTTTTTTGGTTTCTTTGAATGATAGATATTGAAAAATATAAAATTTTAATTTAATTTGAAAAAAGGGTTGTCGAATAAAGAAAAGTTACATCTTTACCCGAGTGCTAACCTTAATTTTTTGTCTTTAGTAATTTTTTTATAAAAAAATTTAATTGAAATTTTACATTTTTAGTTTCTATCTTCTAGTTGATAGAAACTGAGATTTTGATTAAATAATAAAAATATTCAATAAAAATAGAAAAGCTTGCAAATCAAATTTGCTCAAAAGTGAGCTAATTTAACTAGTTTGGGCTCTGAGAAATATTTGCACTTTTAACCCATGACTTACCCAAATTGCGAATTTCCAAGAAGTTTAGGAGGTACAAGTTAGAGAGATGGTGTCGACATTGTCTTGAAGTTTTTGGCATATCTCAACGATCCTTTTCTCACTTTACTTAGTTTTAGGGAACAACTTTATTGGGATTCACAACTTGAGGCTGTTGATGTACTCTTTCCTTTCCTTTTTCTTGGTTAATTTTACTTACCCCCTTGAGTTTATAATAAATACATTCACCTCTTTTTTTTTTTGAAACTAATGTATACGTTTTCACATGGAGTTAGTTTTTATATAAAAATGACAAATTTATCCTTTAATTTAAGAATTTTAAAAAAAATTATCAGTACACCCATTAAAATAAATAAATTTTGATATTTAATATATATTTTTTTAAAAAAATCAATCTAAATATTTTATTTTTTAAGCATTTATAATCTAAACATATTTAAAAAATAAAATTTATAATTAATTTATTTAAAAAAAAGAGAGAATATTTATTTATTTATTTTAACGTGAATATTGATAAAAAAAAATTAAAAGCCCTAAAGATAAATTTATTATTTTTACACAAAAAATAGATGCAACGAAAAATTTGATATTAATTTTAAAAGTAGGGAGATCATTATTATTTTTAAAACTAAAAGGGAATGATTGTATTTGTCAAAAAATCTTAGTAGAGGTAAGTGAAATTTATCCAATTTTCTTTTATTTTCCATTTTTTTCTTAATATAACTATTTTGAATGCTTTTTTCGGTTCTACTTTTTTAAAAGTGGCACGTTTTGATATGAACTCAATTTGGTACTCAGGAATAATATCAGTACGTATGGGACGTTTTTTTAAGTTTGGTTTTTCATTTTTTGACCTTTGGCCTTCTTTGGAATATGTTTTTTTTAATTGTTTTTGTTTTTCAGATTTTTTAATATTTAATTATTTTTTTTACCGTTTAATTAAAATTTATACTTTTTTTAATTCTTTTTTACGAAAAGAATCCAAAAATATAATAATTTTATTCAAATTTTAAAAAAAGGTTCACCAAAGATGAAAAAATTATTTTTACTTAAGTTTTTTTTTTCAAATCAGATATTTTTTTTTTACTTTTTCCGACTTCTCGTGTCAGAGAAGCTAGAAAAGTATAAAGTTCTGATAAAAAAGTGAAAAAAGTTTATTAAAGACGAAAAAACTTAAAAATCAAAGTAAGAGTCGTCAATGGAGGACACATGAATTACGTTTTAGGGGGACAAATTATACATTTTTAAGATTGATAAAAATATCTGAGGGAGTTAGTTGTGTATAATTTAATAGATCAATAACAGAATAGTCAAAACTAACAGATGTTTTTCAAATATTTTGTGGGTTGTGCCCTTGCCCACCCCTGATGTCTGCCAATGGAAGTTGCTAAAAAATATCAAAAAAAACTAAGCCAAATAGGGGTTAAAATGTAAAAATTGAAAGGATTAGTTTAGTTTAACTTCTTAGTTTTGAATTCAGAATTGAAGAGTGGAGAGCAAGTATACTCTTTGCAAGAGTCATCATATCCTATGGCATATTTATTCTCCAATAATTTATTTATTGTATTTTTAAATTATAATATTGGGAGCACGATTGTTATTGAACCATCAGAAGCCAAAGAGTCAACACCGGCGGAAAAGCAGCAGCGGCGCCTAAAGATGGGTTGCCGTTCGCCAATATATATCTCGTGTGCATAAAGAAATACATTTCCATTCTTTTTATTTCTTAAGGCTCCGTTTGGCCTAGATTTTGTAAGTAATTTTTGATTAAAAAAACTCAATGTTTTTGACCCGTTTGGCTTGCTTTATTCAGATGGCCCAGGGATTTTTTTTTATAAAGAAACATATAAGGGTGTTTTAATTACTACAAGTATGATAAAAACTTGATTTGCTGACCCCACCAATCCCCATTGGCAATATTTTGTACAATGCAATTTGGTATACAGCTAGATGGATTAGGTGTGTTTAACCCTTTTATCCAAATGTGTTTTCCAGTTTTCAAAAAAGTCCAACTATTTTGGGCCACGTTTTGACGGTATAAATTATTTATATTGTAAATTTTATTGAGAAATTTAATAATATAAAAAATTATATTGATTGAATATAAATCAATGGTCGATCAATATCAATTTATATCTAGATAAATGAGTATAATTTTGTTATCACACTTATTTATTAAGTTATAAAACAGTACTAAATGGATATCGTTTTATATCCTATTAATATAATTATTTACATTATTGATTTTCACAATGAAGTCTACAATATGAACGATTTGAATCATCAAAATAGACCAAAAGTTGAGACCAAAATGCTTGAACAGTGCGGTCCACACATTACAACTTTAGGGAAGTTGTGTCTTATTCAAAAGCAAAAGTTGAAAAATAATAAAATGGAGTTTATCAAAAATTATTATTTATTCAAAAAACTGTTCTAGCCCATAAGTAGAAAGAATAAATCATGACAAACATTCTGATATAATTTAAAAAAATAGAAGCTGCAACATAAAAGTTGTGGCAAATACAAACCGGTTGCAAAATTCAAGTCGACAATAAAAAAACACAGTGCATTTAACATTATTGTTACAAGATTTAATTAGGTCAGTAATGATATTAAATTCGATTGTGAAAACTCATGGATGCAATCAAAAATGGTGAACTGTTAATGGAGGTTTAATGATCTGTCTCACATAGGGTCCGATTATATTTAATTCAATTATGTAACTATTGAACGGTGGTTTCCAACTACCCACAAACCACTTGCAATGAAGAGGGTTGTTTACAATTTCTTGTTTTTTTCTCTATTTTTCTTATAATGATATGTATTTAAAAGTCTAACCAATACACAAGATCCGTATACTTGGCATTCAATACCTTAGCATAACAATAGCCATTGACAAAGTATCAAGCTATTCGAGTTTCGGTTTGTTCAAAACTTATTTGAAATTTGTTTGTAATGTAACGAATCAAGCTTGAACGTGTTTTTTAAGTTCGTTAAGCTTTCAGACCAAACTTAAATAATCTACTACTTGATTCTATAAACTTATAATGTTTGCAAAATCAAGCTACCAAAGTTTGGCTCGTTTGATAAACAACTCAATTGTATTTTTAAAACTTCTTAAGTTTTTAAATAAAACTTAAACAACTTA
>BRYE01000003.1:10978836-10981336 GCA_030159115.1 Actinidia arguta var. hypoleuca
CATATTAACTCACTACCCATTATCTCTAGCCAAAAAAAAAATGGTATGTCTTAAATGAATACTAAATTCTTGTTGAATCAACTAAGTTTGTTTGGTTAACTACCCTCGTACACTTACAATTGGGAGGTAGGGTCAATCCTTACCAAAAACAATGTTTGATTCTTGCATTTCCATTATAGAATTCTTCCTCACACATAATAGTGCAACGACCCTACACACAACGACTACATCATCAATAACCCGACCCATTTTGTGCCTAGCAATGACACCGAGTTTGAAAAAATTATCATGCAAATTGCCATGGAACAAGCGCTTAAAGCGTGGACAGACGCTAAGCAGCTTGTACCCAAGTCCCAGAATGAGCACGAAAAAATCACACTGGCTGATTATTTGAAACTCTATGATCACACTGTTTTCCAACTAAACCATGTCACGCAACCAGATGCGAACTCTACTAGGTTCGATACTCAAACTTGGCTTAGCGCTGCCTCACGAATCTCAAGACTTATCGTGGTGGTGTGATGGAGCTAGGTTTTTGGACTTCATTTCCCCTCTCAAGTCAAACAATGTCTCAGAGCTAATAGGGGGTAAACGAGGAAGAAAGGTACAATGAGGGGCTTCCTAGTTGGGTGACTAGTGGAGATAGGAAGCTGTTGCAATCATTGCTGGTTAAGCGAGCAAACCTCTTGGTGGCTCAAGATAGGTCGGGTCACTTTTGCACCATTGGTAAGGCTCTTGTGGAGTCAGCAAAGAGGCGTGGGACGGGAAGGTTTGTAATTCATGTGAAAAGTGGGGTTTATAGGGAGAACGTTGAAATTGGGACGGACTCGGATAACATCACGTTGGTGGGAGACGGCATTGAAAAGACGATTATAACAGGCAACCGTAGTGTTGGTGACGGTACAACTTCTTTCAATTCTGCAACGGTTGATAAGGATTATTCTCTCTCTCTCTCTCTCTCATTTTTTTTCGTCAACATGCTTTATGGTTGTGTTATTTTCCTAGTACTAAGACCAACTTTCCTTTCACCCTTACAATTTCAATTCCAGGCATTATGGGCGAAGGATTCATCGCCTGTGACATCACTTTCCAAAACATAGTCGGCCGCCAAAACTACCAAGCAGTGGCCCTCCGATCAGGCTCCAACCAGTCCGTCTTCTACCACTGCGCTTTCCTTGGTTACCAAGACACTTTTCGTCCAATCACATCGACAATTTTTCAAATAATGCTACATCTACGGCACAATAGACATCATTTTTGGAAACACAGCAGTCATCTTCCAAAACTGCATTATATACGTAAGAAGGCCACTTCATGGACAGGACAATGTGATAACAGCTTAAGGCCATGGCGATCCGAACCAAAATACCGGGATTTCGATACACAATTTGCGTGTCGTTGCTGCACCGGACCTAAAACAAGTGCTTAATTCCTTCAAGACGTACTTGGAGAGGCCATGGCAGCAATACTCGCGGACTGCATATCTCAAAACTTTTTTGGATACTTTAGTAGATCCTTCAGGGTGGTTAAAATGGCAATATACAGACTTTGCTATCGATACTGTATATTATGGAGAGTAACGAAATTATGGACCAGGATCTTCAACTAGTGGCAGAGTGAAATGGCTGGGTTTTCGACGTATAACTGACCCAAAAGAGGCCTCCAGATTTACTGCCGAAATTTTATTGCCAGGCAGTCGTGGCTGCTCGCCACCGGTGTGCCATTCACCACCGGCCTATGAACTCACAATGCATGAAAGTCTTAAATTATGCGAATCTCGAGACAAGATGTTCCGAGAATGATCCTGTGTACTATTTACTTTGCGTAAACTTTGTACTTTTCATTCTGTTTTCTCCTTAGATATGATGTAAATGATGGAATTTTAGAAGAATCTAAAAAGTCAATTGACATGTCAAAAGAGTTATATCTACCCTGCAACACAAGGTTACAATGGATCCACTTGGGGCCCAAGTTACATGGCCCGAAAGCATTGTGAGCCATCATTAAACAAACACCACCCCACTTTGGGCCAGGACCTAACCCATAGCCTGTAATCACATTATGGCAACTCCAAATATATCCATCCCCTCACAACCAGAATAAAATAAAATAGATAAATAGGGACAAATTTTACTGACCTCTCTGAATATCGTAACCTCCCTTGTAATTTTTAAAATATTATTAAATTTTTTTTACTTTGAAAATTATTACCAAGATTTTCCACCTTAATTTCTTGGCATAAATGACAACATTGTCATTGGATTTAGGGTTTTCATATATATTTTTTCTCAATACACCAATTAAAATAGATAGAAATTTTATTTTTTTATTGTGAAAAAAAAAATATAATGTCTATCTATTTTAATTGGGGTATTGTGAAAAGAAATATGAAAACCCTAAATTCAAGGGTAATCTTGTTATTTTCACCAAAAAATTAAGACTAAGGGCAAATTTTGATAGTAATTTCAAAAGAAATAGAGGTGAGTCATATTTTATAAAC
>BRYE01000003.1:10996336-11001336 GCA_030159115.1 Actinidia arguta var. hypoleuca
ACATTAGAGTCATTTATGAGAAAGTAATACTGCCAACTGGTTCGCCGAGCACACAGAAATTGTGCTAATTTCTGTGCGCTTGATTGTTACATCATGGAAGATAGACGCCAATCATCTGTAAGCACCAGTGATGAAGCGAATTTTATCTTAAAGAGACAGTGTTTAAAGATGGCCGCAGTCTACTGTTATTTTTATAATTTTATTTACTGTTTATTGCTTATTTCATTACACAATTTATGAATTATAATATTCTGATAGTTTTGATTTTAGATTTAATTTATAATTTATTTTTTACATTTAAATTCAGCATATTTCTGAATTTCTATTTAGCAAATAGCGTGTCGTGGACGCAATCCTATAAACACAAGGATCACATGCAAAAATTTTCAGCAAAAGTGAGATGTTGAAGGTTTCCTTTTCCATTGGCATGTTGATCTCTCTCTCTCTCTCTCTCTCTCTCTCTCCATATTGCACAAGGAACATCTTTTGAATTTTTTTTGTAATAAATAATATTTTTCTTTATACAATGAATGAGATTATACTTCTCTAAAGTTTATAATTTAATTTTTTAATAAAGTTAGCAGGTTTCGGTCTATCTTGAACTCACTTGATCTGATTTGTTCACATCATGTAAATTATGTTAGTAAAAAATTAGGTTGATTGAAGATGGGTAGCTAGTCATATAATCGAATCGTAATCTTTGACATAAAAATAGATGTTTTCCTTTGAAAATTATACTTGCTACAAAGACAAGAATATATATTGATCAAATCATGTTTACAATCAATACCTGATCTTTTTTATTTTTTTGCTTGTAAAACTCTTTGTAATAAACGGTTTGAATCTTCAATGTAAGTTTAGTCCAGACCCATAATTTGCTAATTTTATCACAAAATTTAAATTTTAAATTTTTTGCTCCTATAAGAACCGATTTCAATCACATAGTATAGATCACACTTGTTACTTTTACAGTTCTACTCTCAATTCTTTAAAAAAAATTTTTTTTTAATATTTATATGCAAAAAGCTGTTGGACAGTCCCCTTCTTGAGTGGAAATAAAATGATGGTATATATATATATATATATATATATATATATATATATATATATATATATATATATATATACTTTTCTTTGGTCTGTTTACAAGATCACTTTCACTTGTGGCTTACATGTATTCATACCTGAACTTGAGTACAAAATACTCCATACTGCTACATTATACATGTAGTCAAAAGTTTCGGATTTTTTTTGATATTTTCTCAATATTAAAACTATAAAGAAAACTAAAAACAAAAGAGTGAATGAAATCCACCTAGTACGTGTAGCGGGACAAACCTACGGTAGTGGAAATGATGACGAAAATAGTGCGAACATTGGTGGGGCCCGGGGTGTATTACACAAGCCGCATGTCTATTGGGTGGGTGCAATATTACACCAACCAAACGTCGCCACCTCATAACATCACGGAGTTCTCATACAGAGAAGTTATTGGGTGCTGCTTCGTACTACCACCACCTAATGTACTCCTTTGAAATTAGTTTTGTGTATTAAAGTGGTGTGAGACAAAAAAATAAATAAAATATAATTGATTATGTATTTTACATGCGTACGCTTGACATGAAATAAAAGATTATACAAAAATATTATTTTTTTCCAATTAGAAAAAAAAATATTTATTTGATTAATTCAAAATATTAATTTTGCCCCATTGAAATTTTTTTTATTGATTTTGAATTCTCTCTTTTTTTTTTAGAGAAAAAAAAAACACTATTCAACTCCAACAAGTTGCAAGCCCAATAATAGTGGCTAGCCCACGCCGGACCGCAGAGCCGCCACGTACAGAGTCCGGCACATCATCGTTCCTCTCTGGGACCCACTCGCCATCACTCGGCCCGCCTCAGCCGGTATCATCGGCTTAGTTGGCTCAGTTACCCATTTGGAAAACGGTCACGGTCGAGTCGGTTTGTGCGGCCCAGCGTGAAAACTCTAGTTACAAAACCGGTGTACGAATATTACTTCTCGACCAACCAAGAATAGCCACGTGTGCACCGTAACAGAATCAATTTCAAGGAAATGCCCTTTCTCTGCGGTCGAAGTGAATTTGGGCCATTAGAACGGAGCTCAAGCCCCATTACAGTCGACTTTAGTTTTTTTTTTTAACCCGGTTTCTCCAAGTCAATAAATGAATTGTATTGGTGCAGTTCACATATTTTGATTTAAAATTTTTATATTATAAATTTTATAGTAAATATTAATATTATAAAAAAATATTTTAATTGTACTCATTTCAATATTTGTTCAATACTATTTTATAATTTAATAAATGAGTGTGACACATATAATTATTCGTATTTATCTTGATATAAATTGATATTGATTGACCTATCGTAATTTTTGACAGTATAAAAATTCTCAGTGAGATCTACAATATAATTTATATAAATAATTTGAATTATCAAAATACGTCTAAAACATGACTCAAAATACTTGCACTGCATTGATATTGTCCAAAAGTATACTGCAGAGTTTATCCTAAAAATAAATAAATATAACGTCTAAAAAAAAATTAAATAAATATATAAACAGTACATAATCATCATGAAAGTCGGTGGTGGTGAAGCAAGCGTATCGGTCACGAGCAAGACCGGCCGGTACGTTCAATGATGTCACGGAAATAAATAAATAAGTTTTTTTCGCTATTAGCCTCTCGAATACCTCGAATATTTTTTTTCTTTCAGTATGGCCCCCAATTTAAGAATTCAAGCTGTTTTTATCAGTCAATAGGAAGCAAAAAACTGTTCATTACTTAAAGAAAGTTCTTTCAACAGTCAAGCCTTATCCTTTCCGTGAGATGAAACTTTCTTGAACTAAATTAAGGTGGTGTACAGTTCATGTCTGCTAAGGGAACATCACTGACAAGCACAAGCTCAAGATACAATTCCAGCATAAAGAAGAGAGAGAAGGGACAAAATGAGGTGGGGATACTTCCTGTAAAAGAATATATATTTAAGAAATGGCTCGTCATAATTAGATGTCCTTCTCATATTTATCTATTTCGAATTCAATGCAATTATATTTACCCGTTTTAAAAATGAACGAGCATTCGTCTTCTTTATGCTTGGTTGTTTTGTTAGGGTTTACTATTTAAAATTGAATTCTATTGTATTGAAAGAAAGATAACAAATATGGATAAAGGTGGATGAATAAAATTACATTCCTTCAAACAAGAAACAATACCAAGAACTTGATTTGGCCTATCTGACTCCATTGTTTGTGCATTGATCCATATTTGTGTCAATGTTGTAAATTTAGAAAACAAATTGCTAAATTTACCTAAATTAGAAAAGGCTTGTACACACAAGTCTGGAGCTCGACCCTGCAATGTTCTGTTGGCAGATCCTACGTAATCGACCACTTAACTTACGTAAAAGTAAGTTGTGGAATTATATGTCAGTTGAGATTCAAACTCACAATTTAGATATTGGGTACAATTTGCTTAAGTCTGAAAGTCTAATCCTACTTATCTTTGTATTATTATTCAGATAGCTAATCTTTCAAAAAAATTGAATCGTGACGAGTTTGGATATCACAAAATCCTAAATCTTACCTGCCGGACTAACCCAGGGGTTCATACCACTCTAAATTCTCTCCTATATAAAGTAAAACATTAGATGAGATGTAGTTTCCTCCACAAATTAAAATAATGATAGCTATGATGAAGGCAGCTCCTAACAAAGTTAATTAAGACAAAGACAAAAATGAAGGGGTCATAATTAGCAACACCCATTTTTTTTCAACACCCATTTTTCTTTTCTTTTCATGCTACACATGTCAATGCCGGGCCACTATCACCAAGAGTCGTTTCATCATGTATGATGGGGCTGTTAGGGGCCACCTTACCCCATTGAGAGAGAGAGAGAGAGAGAGAGAGAGGTCCTTTTAGCTGGGACTAGGGACTGTTTGATTACATAACCACCAAATTGCCTTTGATAATCTATTATTCTCTCTTTTGGGGGGACTTTTGCGCTGGGAAGGCTTTATGGGCTCCAAGTTTTTTGATGGGTCGTTGCCGTTAGTTCCTCTGACGTCCCACCGTTTCTCTCTCTCTCTCTCTCCCTCTCTCTCTCACTATATTTAGATCAAAAATTTCAAGATAAAAGAGTTGAATTGTTTGATCCCGTCACTTTTCTCCGTCATTTTCTATTTTTTCTGTTAAATTCTTAATTCAAACATAGCTGAGTTAAACTTATTTTTTAAACTTTTTAGGTCTTGATTTCAGATTTTTTTTTTTTTGTTCTTAGAGAAGTAATTGTTTCGGCTTTTTGTGAAGAGTTTTTATTTTTCTGGTTCGTCTATGACTAAAAAAATGGGGAAAGTCAAACCAAATAGAGAACGTTTTGTTAAAGAAAAAAAACTTTGAAGGAAAAAATGGAGAAATACCAATTATTTTTTTGGTTTTCAGTAATTTTTTATGAAATTTTTGTTGCTAAACATTCTTTGGTTACTCCAGTCACGAAAAATGAAAAACAAGAAATTAATATGAAAAAATTAGAAAATAATCCCCAGATTTGAGTGCGGTAACAAATTAAACTTGTAACTTCAAAATTTTAAAAATTTAGCTCTAAATTTTAAAAATTTAGCTCTAAATTTTTAAACCCTTCATGATCCAAATCATCCAACGATCTTTGTTTATTTAGCTCGACGGAAGCAAGTGGTTCATGCCAAAATAATTGGAAAAGCCACACAAATTTTGGCCCCTTTAAGAGGCTTAATCCCTGTAATTAGAGCATATATCTAACCAAAAATTACAGAGAGTGACAAAAATTGGGTGAAACAAGAAAGCTGAATTTAAGAAAAAATTGGGTGAATAAAATGCATTTTTTCAATTATTTTGGCAGGAATCGGTTAGTTCTATCAAACTACGTAATCAGAGCCTAACGTATGATTCGAATTATAATGTCTTAAAAAGTACAAGGTTTTATATATTAAAATTAAAA
>BRYE01000003.1:11013836-11016336 GCA_030159115.1 Actinidia arguta var. hypoleuca
GATCAAACGCAACAACGCCATCTAGAAGAAGCCTTCACAGTGATTTCTAAAGCCGATTATGAATGGTTTAGGAAATGTTTACATCACCAGAGATTGAGAGAAACAGACACAGAGGGAGAGAAGGAAGAGAGAAGAACCGCTCTGTGTTTTGGTTTGGCTCTGTTTGCAAGGAAGTTAGTGTGCGAACTCACACACGATGACTCGCCCTAAACGCTTTTCTAGAGATGCGCGAATTGTGACCGGAAACACGCTAAACCAGTTAATACCATTTTAATATAGGGTGAAATACACTGAACACCCCTGAGGTTTAGAGTTAATACACAAAGCACTATGACATTAGATAAATGACAGTGACTTCCCCTGAGATTTAAAACTTGTAACATATTCCCTCTTTTTACACTAACCACCCCTTAAGTTCCGATTTAATACACAAAGTACTCCTCATATCATGGATGAACAGTGGACAAATAATAAGGGTGTTTTGTGTATTAACCCATAACTTCAGAGGTAGTTAGTATAAAATGAGAAAATATGTTACAAGTTTCAAACTTCAAGGGAGATCACTATTATTTTTTAAACGTCAGGGATATTTTGTTTATTAACCTTGAACCTCAGGGGTGGTCAGTGTATTTCATCCTTTAATATAAAATAGAGTAATTATAACTTTGTCCCCCTATAGTTTGGGCCATGTGCATATCATTAAATCACGACAACTACTGTGTGGTTTCTGAACTAAAACGCACCATTAAATTTGTTAAACAGATCAGACTCAAAAATTGATTATAATGCCCTCATTATTTCTCGCAACCAATGAATTAAACCCACATGCATATATACACGTTTATATGTATGTATAAGCAATAATAAAACTATCACTCCACTCACTAATCCCTCCTCGATGTAGATATAGACACAATTAAAGCCTTTATAAAAAGGGCTATATGGGGAAAGGGATAGAAAAGAAAATAGAGGCAATTATGTAAATTTAATGGTTTTTAAAGCGTATTTTTTGTCTTAGAGAAATTATTCACTCTCTAACTAGGCAAGCGAAATGCACTTTTAAAATGGATGAAAAATAAAATGATACATTTTAATCTACAAAAAACAAGAAATTATGTTGTATATCCTCGAACACGGTTCAAAACACAAGGGTTAAAGTGAAATTTTCCATTTAAAATGTTTTAGGAACTTTCCTCCACCTCTTATGCAATTGTCCCGTTTTAATTTAAAATATGGTGGGAACCTTCCTCCAACTTATGCAAATTTTATTTTATTTTTTTTCCCCTCAATTTTCTCATATATTTTTTGTTATGGCTATGAGGCAAAATTAAAGAGTTTTTTGAATTTATGAACAGATTTAAAATTAAAAATATAAATAATTGAATGAGAACTATTTTCAATTGAATTGTTAAAAAATGAGTTATAATAAAATTTGTCTCCTGGGAATAAACCAAGGCCCCATCGACAAATAAATAAATAAGATTTTGAAAGATTGTGTATCAGATTAATGCCCGGTTTGGGATAGGATTTTTTGAATTTATATAATTGCTTTGAGTTTTTATTTTTTATTTTTAATCAATATTTTTTTTATCAAAATTTTATACTTTTTGCTTTTCTCTTGACGAAGAGTCCGAAAATATAAAATTTTACCTAATTTGAAAAAAAAATCACTAGAAATAAAAATAAACCCTTTTTACTTAAAAAAATCACTTAAAAATGATTTATTTTTGTCTTCAGTGAAACTTTTTTTAAATTATGTGAAAATTTATATATTTTATAAATCATATGGTCAAAGAAACCGAAAAAGTATAAGATTTTGATAAAATAGTAAAAAAAATACCAAAGACGAAAAAAAAACTTCAATACCAAAACAGCTCTATATAAAACCGAAAAAATATATCCCAAACGGGGCCTAAGTCAACTTTCATCTAAATTTAGACATATTTTTATTCTGTTAAATATTTAATCCAATTAAGAGCATCCACATCAAACTCGTCAAATTTGAACCAAATTATAACTCAAAAATTATATATTCTATTTTAACTAGTCACATTTTTAACACTCATTCTATCAACTTCACAGGCACACTTTTAACACAGTCATATTATTCCAACGGATGTATATTTAAAAAATATATATTCAAGACAATCATATATTTACGATCATCATATTTTATTAATAATTATTTTTTTGCCCTTCCAATTGTAAAAAATATTTTGATAAAAGCTTAAGGATGCAACGTATATAATTTACTCTTTTATGAAAGGTCAAGAGAATAAAAAACAGATATAAGAAAAAGAGTCATGCTATTGACCGCCTAATGGGGAGTACAAATGACAAAAAAGTTTGATTTTCGATATACTTTTTAATACGCTTTCACATATTTTTATATATTTTTTTATATACCGTCAACAACTTATTGGGATGTTTTTAACATTTTTCTAAGAAAAATAATAAACAATAAATACCCAATGAATACTATTGCAAAGCTTAATGTGGA
>BRYE01000003.1:11036336-11038836 GCA_030159115.1 Actinidia arguta var. hypoleuca
AAAAAAGTAAAAAAAATCACTAAAGACAAAAAAATTCAAAAACCCAAATAGCTAAAAACATATAAAAATTAAATTGCCATACACAATAATTCGTATGTAATACCTCACGGCTCAAACCAACTCGACTGTGACAGTGTATCATTCCAATTAGAAAAAATAAGAGCAAGGCAAAACCTTCATGATAGAGGAGGAGTTCCCAAATATCATAATACTACGTGGCAAATGGATCATCACAGGCTCCAGTGGATGTCAACAAAAAGAATAATCATAAACAAAATACAAATACAAATTTGTTCAACAAAATTATCAATTGTCTCCCATCATGTGGCTCCATACCATTGACAGATATGTTGTTGTCAAAATATGAAATTCAACAAAATTATCAATACAAAATATGAAAAATACCACACCTAAAAATGATTGATGGGTCAAATTTTGACGATATCTGAAGTTTCTGATAAACACATTTTAGGGTCGGTAAGTGTGAAGTTGGTTCAAGAACCAATTGGATCTTTTTTTTTTTTTTTTACATCTCTACTCGTAACTTCTTAGTGGATGTGCTCATAACCCGCTCGTATGATTAGGTCCAAAATTATATGTTTGTAATTTTTGTGTGGTTCAAAAATATATGTTTGTAATTTTTGTGGTTCGAACACAAAAGGAAACATTGACAATATTTGATATCTGGGTCTGTTAATCGAAGTAATAATTAAAGATGTGGGGACTATTTGTTATTAACTTAATATGAGCGGTACTCCAATCGGGAAAAAAACAGAGGGCTTCACTTTAAGATTCATTGGACTAATCTTCTAATATATTTAATTTATATCAAAAACATATGAAGTTAAATTATTTTTTATCACACTGGAAAAAATACCCTCATATTATCTACGCTCCTTATTTCTCATTATATCTCCACCATTCCTACCATCTTTGGCAACCAATATCGACGATTGGTGATTAGAGATCACTTTTCGGCTAGCGAACGACAACTTCCTACAAACTTTTTTATAGATAAGTTTCATTGTTCGTTTTTTAGATAAATTTATCTATGAAAAATCGCTGAAACATCAAATAATAAAATTTCACTGTTATCATTTTAAAATAATAAAACTCAACTTCTATAAAATTTATTGTTTCAAACAATCAAATCTAATATTTTGAATAATAAAACTTAACTATAAATATTTAATAATTTTTCTATCACAACAAACTCCAACAAATAAACTTAGTTATTGTTTGAACAAAAACTTAATTAATAAAATTTTCTATTCAAATAGATAAATTTAATTGTTATAAATAAACATAAACTTAATTGATAAACTTTGCTATTTGAACAGATAAACTTAAATGTTACAAATAAATTTAATTATTCAAATAAATAAACTTAACTGTTCGATTAGATAAATTTAATTGTTACACATAAACTTAATTATTTCGAACAAATAAATTTAATTCTGGACTTTTAATGAATTTTTCATTCACAAAAATAAAAAATAATTTATTCACCATTGATTTTTTCAAAACTAAACACTAAACATAAAAACAAATTATTCAGAGAGAGAAAAAGACTTGACACCGATGGAGATGGCCAGTGGTGGTGAAAGGCCATGGCGGCGGAATATATTTTAGATATGAGAGAGAGATATGAAGGAAAGGCAGTGGTAGACACAACTACAACTATAGTGTGGTAGTAACGGTTGTGACAGCAACGTGACGGCCGATGGTGGTGAAAAGTTGTGATGATGTTCTCGATATCAGATTTAAGAGAGAAAGAGAGAGAGATTAGATAGCGACATTGACGTTGATGTCGTGGTGGTGGTGACAATGATGTGACATGGTGGCGGTGGCGGTGGCGGCGGCGGCGACGGCAATGTGGTTGTGGCGGTGGTGTACGTGACTGTAGAGAGAGAGAGGCTGAGATGTATTTTGAAATATTTTTACCTTTTAGAGTATTTTATATTCTAAGTTATGAAGAAAGAGCAATATTGTCCAATAATAAAGTTTTCATTCATAAATCCTAGTATCATGGACATTATTCTAAATATCTTATAATTTAATAGACTTTTCATTATTCATAAAAGTAATCCAGACTAAAGATTAGTAGACGCCCAATTCAAGGATCATAGGCAAATTTTTCAAAAAATGAAAAACATATAGAGAAAGAGAAAGCTAAAACAAGTTGGGAAATTAAATTTATTTTTACCTCGGAATTTAGTTCGTAAACTTTTACAAGTTCATATAAGATTCATTAACATCTAAATTTTTGCACTTTAGTCGATTTTATCGTATTTTTATTATAACTCAGTATTCGGCCTAAGGACTAACTAATCCAGAGACCAATCTCACTGTCCACTAGCGGAGGCCCCAATTAAAACTAAGTCAAAATCCCGTATGGACTGTTATAACTTAAGAATGATAGCACCTAAGAGATTTGAACCTGAGATATTGGAATGGAGCAAATATTCAAGTTTCAGGCCAATACATTTTGAACTACTAT
>BRYE01000003.1:11048836-11051336 GCA_030159115.1 Actinidia arguta var. hypoleuca
TGTCACTAATAATATTGTATCATTGTTGAAATGAATATTTCCGTCAACAATTTTGTTAATAAAGCTACATTTATACACAATATATAAATTAATTATCTCACATTGAGTATTTAAGCCCCACCGTTTTGTGAATTTCACAAAACTCTCTTGATGCTTAATCCACAAGTTATCTTATGTAAGCAACTAACCGGCCTTGTGGGGACACCTTACCACGACACAAAATGGGCTAATAGAGGATTTTTTTCGGCTTAGGGAGATTTTTTTTTTTTCCTCAAGGAAATGAATTGTTTACATTGGAAACGAACATAAAAAATCGATTGCCACTTAACCACGAGTTTGTCATGAAATTCTATTCAAATGGTCAATTAGATTCTCGGGAACCATCTTACCAATGACTATAAAGAATTAAGAAAAGGTTTCTGCCATGAAATTTGAAGCTTGAGAGTAGGCTTACCAACCCATGACGTTTTTTTTTTGTAAGAGTATTTTAGTAATTTTTTGTAAACTTGTAACCCTTATCTGTGCATGTTCAAAATTTTTCATATGAAAAGTATCCAAATTTTTTAAAACGTATAAACAAAATTCATTTTGCGTGTGGTCGTATCTGATGTAACTTGTATTCCTATAACTGCAAATAATACGTAACTCATATAACTTGTATTCTCTTTCTTTATTGTTTGGTTTATAAGAAAAGAAAATGATAGGTGGATTCTTAATAACTTTCTCGATAAGTTTTAAAACATTTGGTGTAATATCCTAATCATTCACTCAACGTAGATTTGCAAATGGTGGAAAAATACTCAACATGTATATAAATGTAATCTCTAGAATCAAACAAGGGAATGGCTGGAAATTGGTTACTTTCTAGATGCATTGACCTTTAGTTTGCGCACATGCACTTGTGTCCATGGACAGACATGAGATTTGAATATTGGAGAGGAAAAAAATATATATACAAAATATAAATTTTATATTTTACGTGTAAAATACAATATAAATATCAATATTTGGATTGCAAATTTATATAACTTTGTAATATCCGTATCTCAACTGATACTTTTATAAAATTAGAGGATTTTTTTACTAACTTTGGGGTGACAATCGCCTAGGTTTTTTTTTTTGAGAATGAATTTTTAACTTTGTTTCTTAAGCACATGCATTGAGAAAGACAATCCTAAGAGTGTTAATACCTATAATATCATGACTATTTTTAATAATGCGCATGAAAAAATGTTAAGCACAACTTAAGAGATATCACGATAGATTAAATTTATCCTTTTTTGTACTACATGTGAATAAATGAAACATGCTTAACTATAAATAAATGTTATTTTTTGTACGTTTTAAGTCGATAGAAATTCATATTGTAGTTTATCATTTTTTTAAAACTTTCCTATTAGTACAGATATTCGTCACCTTGTGATTAAAATCTTGACTCTGTCCCTGATTCAATTAATTACATTATACTTGTATGATAGTGAGTGTGGAGTCCACCCTATGTGAGATATTTGCACATTCAGTTCTCTAATTTTTTATCGTAATTCTCAATTTGAAATCTCCCATGTCATAACACAATCAAAGGGCGGATTCCAATCAATAAAGTTCTTACATGTCTTCTTTCTTTCTTTCTTTAAAAAAGGGCAGATTATGTTTCCATAGCACAAACATAGCCATTAATTTTTAATTACTGCTACAACACAACTATCATTTCTTTAGGCCTGGTAGGTGGTACTCAAACTTTGGGAATCAGATCTATTATTCTTGGAGAACGAGAAATAAGGAAAGTACTAAAAAAAGCACCCAACTCTTGGTTATTCAAACAAGGCATTTCCTATTCTTTTACTTTTTAGTGTGTCCAAAGTTAAAACAGTTTGACTTGGACTTGGTAAACTTTGAATCTTTGAAAATCAAGTGTAATATGTATATTAAAATAATACATAAAATAAATTATTTGGGTAAGTTGGCATCTTAACCGTCAAAGATTCACCTAATTTTAATAAAATGACAAAATTAAAATAAAATAAATAATAAAGGAATGAAGTGTTCAATTTGCACGGTTGGTCGTTGAGTGGCCAATCAATACAAGTTTCTTTTACATTTTAATAATTTGCGGCAAGAAACATGCTGTTTTGTGAACGCAACGAATCATGAATTTATCATTTGTTTAGCGTAATTTCGGGGTGACGGTGGATCTAAGTACAGCCGTTAAGAATTTAGTATTTTTAAAAGGGAGATGATAATTTTAAATTATTTTTATATAAAAAGCATGTACAGAATAATGCCGCAAGGATATTTTTGCAATTATGAAAGACATTAACGGATTTTTTCATTTTCAATAGATGAATGTAAATGAATCACAACATTACATATGAAAATTTTGTATATAAATATATACCCCAAATACAGGCTCTTTTTTATATTTTAGTTTTTTTTTTTTTTTGGTAAGTCCTAGTATTTTATGGCCTGTGCATGTGCGACCTAGCTCCCCATGGTGGAGGAA
>BRYE01000003.1:11058836-11063836 GCA_030159115.1 Actinidia arguta var. hypoleuca
GGATGGACTCACTACTTATAAGGCTTAAATTTTTAAGTAGGTATGAGTTCCAAACAGTGTATATTGGGGCAAGGCGATGTGAATGCGGATTTATGCGATTTCTCCCAAATGGATCGGACTTTACGTGAGCACACGAGCGGACCTTTAAAGATGACTCTCTCCCAACAAGTGGTATCAGAGCCAATGGTTAGTGATCTACGAACGACAACACCCCCATATTATAGGCTTGCAAGAGACTCTCGATGGAACAGAAAAAATTCAAGGTGACTCTTGATGGAGCAAGGTGTGCGCGGCATATGTAGCTTGCTACAAGGTGACTCTCGATGAAATAATGGTGGATGGCTCTCTATGGAGTGAGCGCGGTGAAGAAGTCCGGGTTTGGTATTGGAGAATAATAGATCAATGATTAAGGGGGAGCTTGGATAATCAAGGGGGAGTAAGGCCAATGCATCGTTCACACATAAAGGGGAGATTGTTGAGAACATGTATGAAGTGAGTGCAGTGAAGAAGCCAGGATTTGGTGTTGAAGAATAATAGATCAAGGATTAAGGGGGAGTAAGGCCAATGTATCGTTCACACATGAGGGGGAGATTGTTGAGAACATGTGTGAAGTGAGTGCGATGAAGAAGCCAGGGTTTGGTGTTGGAGAATAATAGATCAAGAATTAAGGGGAACCTTGGATGATCGAGGGGGAGTAAGACCAATACACTGTTCACACATGAGGGAGAAATTGTTAAGGATATGTGTAAAGAATAAGTCCCATATCGGATAATTAAAAAATGATTTGGCTCTTAATATATATTTGATAGACTCACCACTTACAAGACTTAAGTTTTTAAGTGGGTATGAATTCAAAACAGTGTATACCGGGCCAAGGCGATGTATATGCGAATTTATGCGATTTCTCCCAAATAGATCGGATCTTACGTGAGCACACCGGCGAACCCTTGAAGACGACACATGATGACGTGGTATTTGTGATGTGTATCACGGTTGCATTGATTTTTTACCCGTTTTGTTTGCGGTCATGGGTCTTATTAACCGGGAGTAGGCCAGGCCCACATTTATGAACAGGCGCAGCAATTCCCAATATTACAACAGCAGCAAGTTTCACCAATTTCTTTAATTAAAAAGTAAAAAACTGGGAAATTATTAGGTATTTCATAGCAGGGATGTCAAGCAAGGCGCTTTGCATTGATAGATTCATTTATTTTCATGCTTATTGTATTTTGTGTTGTGCTTAGCTGATAAAAATTTAGACCTGACACGACCAATTGATCCAAACCATCGTATTTATTTGTGTTTCGTACCATTTCATGATTTTTTTTATGGATGAATTTAATGCGTGAAAAATTATAAATCATTTAAGATTTGCTCACATAAACGTGTTGTGTTGTGTCGTATCCCCAAAACAGTGACCCCCAGTCCATCGCCGTGCCCGTGCTAGCCCTCTCGTTTGACACCTCCATTCCAAAGTATTATGTGGTATATTACCTACATGATACTTTCAATAAATAAATGACCGCAACACATATAAATGTGGGTCATCATTCTTATACTCGTTACACGATTAGTTAGAAATACGTAAATGCCCTAGAATACTGGGAGGATAGTTGACAAATTAAAAGTAAAAACAACTATAGCAGTTAAGTGGTTCTTACCCTGGTAGATGCGCATTCAAAACACTTTAAAGATGGTGATAAACACAAACCAATCCACCAGTATCGATCATTATTGATTGTAGCAAATTTCTTCATCAAAATTGTAAGAAAAATTATTTTTCTCGTCCATGGGAACAATATCAAAGGTGTCATTTAAAAACATGATAATAGATCCACTAATGTTAGGTTACTCTATTTATTTACCGAAACACTAATATTAATATTTCAACAGAATTTTCATATTTCACTGAATTTTTATTCCCTTTTTATGTTGTCGCTTAGTTATGTATTTGTTATTTAAAAAAAGATTATATGAATGCAAAATCAAGATGAACCATAATTTATCATATATGAAATAAAATAATATATGAAATAAAATAAGATGATACACAATAGTTCTCTTATTTTAATATATATTATGCCGCCACTATTGAGAATTTTGGTGCATTAATGAAACCCACAAAAATGATAAGATAGGGATAACTCGCGTTTGTAAAATTTCTCAGTCAGTATAATATTACTCATCTTGCATTAATGCCAAATTCTTATGCATTCAATAGGGATGGGCGTCTCAATCACATTCATGGATAATAGGAAACTAATATTAATTACTCGATGGTCATTAAATTGATATGTGTTACAACTACTCAAAATTGTGTAAAAAAGTGTTTTGAAATATATAAAGTATACATCGACATTTTAACTAGTTTAACTAGGGAATGAATTGTCCACGTGATTTGAGAGCCGTTAGCCTCAAATGGCTTGGACGTTGGATATGAGTCATGAGACCCCTTCACCTAAAATTTTTGGATTGAATACAAAATTTTACATGGTTTTAGAGTCATGCATGACTCATTCCACTTATAAGTTATATCACTATAAAAAAAATCACATTGAAGTTGACTAAACCCAAGAAAAACCGCTAAACATCAAATTCATTCGTTTAAAATCTACATCTATCTGTCCAAATGAAATATAATAGGGGTTTCTATGAATCTATTAACTATTAAATAAATAATGTAGTCCATGTAATGGAATTGCTAATTTTGAATGAAGAAGTAACTTTTCACTGTCATTGTTCAAACAGTAGTGATGACTCATACAAGAAAGATAAACAAAATCAATTTTCTTTTTGCCGCATCATGGAGTCTTAAACATGCATGCATGATTCTCCATGGCAATGGGACGATATATCAAATCAGTCATCAACACTACATCACTGAAATATGAGAGAGAGAGAGAGAGAGAGCACTGACCAATTTTTGCTACAGGCCTAAGTAGGAACAAGACAAGTTTGATATTCCACAAAATCAAAACAACCAGAAAACCTCACCATCGCAAAACCCATCACCATCGCCCCAACCACCATCCCTCCACCCATCGCCCCCAAATACCTCCAACCCCAACCGCCTCTCTCCTCCTCCTCCTCCCTCGCACTCCCAACTAACTCGTTGTCCTCCTCCTCCTCTGCCACCGCCTCGAAAAACATTTCTTCTCCCTCTTCACTGTCATCATCGAGACACGACTCGGTGCACGAGCACGTGTCGACAGAGTTCAAGCCATCGGGCAGCGAGTCCGAGCCATGGTGGTCCCAGTTTTGGAAGGCGGACTGGAGTTGGGTTAGTCTGTGGGCGATGTGGGCCAGGTGGTGGGGCTTGGATGGGTGGGAGGCGATCTCGGCCTGTAAGAGGTTCGTTAAGAAGAGGAAGCGCTGGTGGAAGTCGTCGGAGGGGAGGTGGGGGCAGGCGGTTGTTTGGGGGTGGTGGAGGGAGAAGACTTGGGCAAGGGACTCCAGTTCTTCCAGTTTCTTCTGCAATATTGCGTATCGCTTCGTCATGGTTAGGGCGGTGTTGTGTGGTGTTGTGGTTGGGTTTTGGCGGTTGTGTTGGTGGGAAGGTGGTGGTTATGTGGAGGGGCGTGGGACGTGGGGTCGTGACTATTGGGTTTCGAGGGGTAACTGTCCGTGTTGTGGTCGTGACTGTTGGTAAATTTCACTCAATTCTCTTAAAAGTTTCTAAATAATACAGCAATTTCCCCTATATGTTTTGAAATAGCATCCACCTCCATTGTTTTTAAAACTATTTTCAAAATTCTCAATAGAGATAATTTCTTGGTAAAAATAATAATATTTTTCTTATTTTCTAGTTTTCATAGTTTTTTCTCAATATTTTACTTATTTTTTTAATGAATTTGAATAATAAAGTTTTTTTTTAAAGTATGCTTTGATTAGTACTTAAAAAGTAAATTATTTACATCAAATTTTTTTTTAAAAAAATTACTTATCAATGAAAAATAAAAACATAGTTTATAAATAAATTATATTTTATTAAAAAAAATGATTAATTAGTGTATTAAGAAAAAAATTAGAATACTTAAATTTAAGGGCAAATTTTTTATTTTTGACAAAAAAAAATAAAATTAGTAAAAAATATTGATAATAGTTTTAAAATAAGAAAAATCAATACTATTTCACAAAAATTATTGGAGATTTGTCTGTAATTATCATAAACTTAAGGGAAAGTCTGTTAAATTGACCAAAAAAAGTGGGGCTAAGTAGAGTAATTTTCAATGCAACAGTTTTATAGTGTGATATAACCGACCAATGATAAATAGGCTGAGAAATCCTAGGTGGTGAATGTAGCAATTTCTTTTGAAAAGTCAATTATCATGTCAATATTTGTATAAATATGATAATTTATAATTAAATCAACAATTAACATAATTTTTTTCCGCTAAAGAGAATTTTTTTGAGTCCAAATAAAATCTGCTTGAGGGGACGTGACTGTTGGAAGAGAGATGGGCTTGTTTGTCCCGGCCCAAACTCTATGGGCTAAGCAAAACTTTGGCAATTGGACTGGGCCCAAAGAAGAAAGTAAGCTTTCGTGCACAAATCCAATACGAGCCAGAAAATTAAGGCCTTGTTTGGAACTAGGAATAAGAAATGGAAAAAATATAATATTAAATAAAGTAAGCTTTCGTGCACAAATAAGGCCTTGTTTGGAACTAAGAGAAAGAAATGGAAAAAATATAATAATATATTATTGTTATTATAATTATTTTTCTTGTTCGATTCCTAATTTCGAGAAGAAAAATACTTAATTTTCTTCTCATTTTCCTTTAATATTCTCTCTTCACATTCTTTATTTTTTTTTATTTAAAGTTGTTTTATCATTTTCTTTCATCTTTCTTCTAACATCAAATAAGAAAAAAATATTTTCTTTTCATTTAATTTCCTAGCAAAAAACAAATAAAGAAAAAAAATTTATTTTCCATAGAATCTTTCTTTAAATTATTTTTTCTGCTTTCTCTTCTTTTTCTTTTTGCTCAAATTCCAAACAT
>BRYE01000003.1:11083836-11086336 GCA_030159115.1 Actinidia arguta var. hypoleuca
AAATAGTTTTTTGGGCCCGTGTAGACTTGAGTTGGAGATGCTCTACGCCAACATAAAGATGGATTTTGACGCAATCTACCAATGTGTGAAAATTAACAACAAAACAACCCGATATCCACATTCATTTCAGGAGGCAGAAGCAACATCAGCTCCGTGTTAATCCTCCAACACGAATCCACTATTTTCCAACCCTGTACCCTTCCAAAAAACACAGACCAAAAGCAGTTAAACCCGCAAATTCTCTAAACCCACACCAATTTATTACCCATCATGAAGCAGAATCACTAAACCTTGACATGGAACACATCAGACCTCTCCTCTTCCTTCACTTAGGCACCACCCAGAATGGTGATGCATTCACCGGAGAACTACCTGAGAAGGAGTTGGAAGAGAACTCGCCGCGGCCGTGGTCGTCGTCACTGTAGTCATCATCATCGAAGTCGCGAGCAGGGTTGGTGTTGAAGAGCCGAGAGGCCAACTGCCAATCTGGAACCGCCGGACAAGCGAGACGGAGGGACTTGGGGAGGAAGCTGGTGGAAAAGAGCCTCTTCAGAGCGAGCGACGCCGCCATGGGTGACGAAGCTTGAGGATGATTGGCAGAGAGAGTGCGAGTCTGTATGTCACGCGTGTTGAATGTGAAAGAAGTGTTAGGAAGACCCAAACACCCAGATTCAAACACAACCACAATCACAACCACCGGAAGAACGATGAAAAATAAAAATAAAAAAAAACATAAGATTTATGTGATTCGATTATAACACGTCTACTTCATAAAGAGGATCTAGTTCTTTGTTCTATGAGAATAATTTGTACAAGTACACTTGCATATGAAAGACTCACATTCTATCACTTATACACTCACTCATACAATAACTCATTATCATTTAAGTCTAAGTTTTACACGTGATCACACATTGTCACTCACAATTGCCGTATATGACACCTGTGTTCTCTTTAGCATACATGATCATGATTAAATATATATAGAACTGATTTAATAAACCATTATTGCTTAGAATACCATTTTAACTACCCAAGAGAACCACCAAGCATGCTAAAAACAAGAGCATCTAAGAAATATAATAATGGTGTAAACCAACCCATTAAGAACATGGACTATCCCAATAAATTTTACGGGGAATTCGAGCCATCCCAACAAGAAGGTGATCCTTTTATAGAGCGAGAAAGCGAGAGAGGGTTTGTAGAATGACCGAGAACGTTCCAGAACGTGTTCGATCTCTTTTTACCATGGAAAATTCGCTTGCATTTTCTTTCTTATCTTTTCGCTATGCACTTCATTCTTGGGCAAAATTTGCTAAACGTGTAACGAAAAGGGTTTTTACCTATAAATATGACAGAGCTCACATGGTTATCCAAGGAAGTAGCACATTTGGAGAAGGTTAATATATCATAGCAATATAGTAGTTACACACAGCTTAAGAGGAGTCGAAATACCAATTTAATCGCATAATTCATGATTGCAGTTTCTTGATGAAGCAAAAATGTGCCGAAAGACGGGAGTAGAGATTTCTAGTTATTTTGTCATGTTTTTTTTTTTTTTTACGCAAATAATAGGAGGATGATTATAATAGGGTTTCTTATACCCCAAATATTAACTATTTATGCTATCTATTTGAATTTGCACTGCTTTTACCAAAATATAAAACGCTCATTGCTTGCAAATAAGTTATATCCTAATTGGAGAGTGAAATTATGTTCATTTACCTAATAAGATGAATGACTATTATCTAACACCGCATTGATAGAAATGTGTGGGCCCTGTTTGAAATAGTGGAGTGCGACTTACCTAAAACACAGACTCACACAATTCCACCAATAAATAATATTCGCCCGCATTTGTTAAGTGAGTGAACAATTGCACAACATTAATGGACTCGCTTTGTCAAAGGCTTGAAGCATGAGACCCACACAATTTCATTAATGAGGTGGTGAGTAGTATTCACCTACACTGTCAAGTGAGTGAACATTATTATTCAAAATTTTAAGAATCTACTGAATTTATATGTCAAAAATAAATTAAATTTAAAATCTATAATATTAAATTATTACAATTTATAAACTGCATATTGAAATAAGTAATAAACAGTAAATAATAAAATAAAAATTAACAGTGAATCGAGATCAGCGTTCAACACTGTCTCCTCTCACGAAGACTTTAATGCAGGATGCCAGAACCCCTCTGATTTTTCCTCACTGATGGACTCTCGCATTTTTTGTGTAATGAACTCGCAGAAGCTTTCAAGCTGCAAATGGAAGGCCACAAATTTATGAATTTATTTTACCATTGAAGTAGCCCCATTAACCAGCCAATTATTTTGATTCTTATGGCTGCTGTTACCAGAACTACCAGAATCTTTCAATTATTTTGATTCTTATGGTTATTGTTACCAGAACTGAAAGGTTCTAACCTTTCAATTAATAGGAATTAAGCTGGGAGGCTAAAAAGTAATTATTGAATTACTCAGTAGCCCATGTCACG
>BRYE01000003.1:11096336-11098836 GCA_030159115.1 Actinidia arguta var. hypoleuca
AATTTAAACCCAAACAGACCTAACGGTTATAACCACACTAGTTCATCTCCTACACACTTGTTCATTGGACAGGTTGCCTTAGTTTGTTGTCAACAGTATGGACTTTGTGGACTGGTTTAAAAGCACCACATGTGCGTGTGCGCAGCAGTCAGCTGGCTCGGCTCGGGCTCAGGCTCGGGCTTGGGCACGGGCCGGGTTGGTTTAAACAAATAAAATGGGCTTGGCCCATTGGACCTTATCTATTTTTTGAAAATTTATTTGGGCTTATTATTTTTTTGTTGAAGCCCATATTATTTCAAATTTAAACCCAAACAGAACTAATGGTAATAACCACAGCAGTTCCTCTACTACGCACCTGTTCACTGGAAAGGTTGCCTAGGTTCGCTTTCAACGGTCATCGGCAATCGGATTTGACTTTTGTACTGTCTTTAAGTTGCCTATATATACAATATTCCTCCAACAGTTCAAAACACTTAATTTTCTTTAGAGAAATATAATGCTTCTGCAACTCTTACTTGTGCAAAAGGTATGTTAACAGTATAGACTTTGTGGACATGTTTTAAAAAAACACGCGCGCGCACCGTTGTTGTCTGATAGGCCGTTTCAGCTCAGCTTGGGCTCGGGTCGGGTGGGCTGGGCTAGGTCAAAAAGATAAAATGGGCTTAGTCCATTGGACCTTATCTTTTTATTGAAAATTCATTTGGGCTTATAAATTTTTTTTTCTGAAGCCCATATTATTTCAAATTTAAACCCAAACGGACCTAACGGTAAAACCACACTAGTTCATCTCCTACGCACATGTTCACCGGACAGGTTATCTCGATTCGCTATCTATGGTTGTGACTTTTTGGACTATCTTTTCGTTGCCTATATATATAAGATTCCTCTAGCAGTTCAAAACACTTAATGTTCTTTAGAGAAATATAGTGCTTCTGCAACTGATACGTTAACAGTATGAACTTTGTGGACAGGTTTAAAAAAACCACACATGCACGCGTCGTCGTTGTCTGTTCATCCGGCTCAGCTAGACTCGGGCTTGGGCTTAGGCTGGCTCAGGTTGGGTTGGATCAAAAAGATAAAATGGGCTTGGCCCATTGGACCTTATCTTTTTATTGAAAATTAATTTGGGCTTATTATTTTTTTTTCTGAAGCCCATATTATTTCATATTTAAACCCAAATGGACTTAACGGTAATAACCACACCAGTTCGTCTCATACGCACCTATTCACCGAACAAGTTGCCTCGATTCACTGTCAACGGTTATCGGCGATCGGACATGACTTTTTGGACTTTCTTTTCGTTGTCTATATATACATGATTCCTCCAACAGTTCAAAACACTTACTTTTCTCTAGAGAAATATAGTGGTTCTGCAACTCTTACTTCTACCACTGGTACGTTAATAATATAGACGTTGTGGAATAGTTTAAAAGCACCACATGCACACGTGAGCACCACTTTTGTCCGTCCATCCGGCGCAGCTCGAGCAAGGGCCGGGTTAGGTTGGGTTAGGTCAAAAATATAAAATGGGCTTGGCCCATTTGACCTTATCTTTTTATTGAAAATTTATTTGGGCTTATTCTTTTTTTTTTTTTTTCTGAAACCAATATTATTTGAAATTTAAACCCAAATGGACCTAACAGTAATAACCACACAGTTCGTCTCCTATGCACCTGTTCACTGGACAGGTTGCGTCAGTTCACTATCAATGGTCACCGGCGACCGGACATGACTTTTTGGATTGCCTTTTCGTTGCCTATATATACATGATTCCTCCAATAGTTCAAAACACTTACTTTTCTATATAGAAATATAGTGCTTCTGCAACTCTTACTTCTGCCACTGGTACGTCAACAATATGGACTTTGTGAAATGGTTAAAAAACTCCACACGCGCGCGCGTGCGCCGCCTTTGTCCAGTGCGGTTTGGGCTCGGGCACGGGCCGAGTTGGGTTGGGTTAGAAAGATAAAATGAGCTTGGCCCATTGGACCTTATCTTTTTATTGAAAATTTATTTGGGCTTATTTTTTTTTTTTTTGAAGCCAATATTATTTTAAATTTAAACCCAAACGGACCTAAAGGTAATAACCACACTAGTTCGTCTCCTACGCACTTGTTCATCAGACAGGTTGCCTCAGTTCGCTGTCATTTGTCACCTGCAATCGGACATGACTTTTTGGATTTCCTTTTCTTTGCTTATATATACAAGAGTCCTTCAGCAGTTCAAAACACTGACTTTTCTACAAAGAAATATAGTGTTTCTGTAACCAGTATGTTAATAGTATGACCTTTGTGGACTAGTTTAAAAACATCTCATGCGCACGCGCCGCCACTATCTGTCCATCTCGGGCACAAGCACGAGCTCGGGCTCGGGCTCGGGCATAGGCCGGGTTGGTTTGGGTTGGGTCAAAAAGATAAAATGGGTTTGGCCCATAACGTTAATAACCACACCAGTTCGTCTCCTACACACTTGTTCACCGAAAAAGTTGCCTTGGTTCGCT
>BRYE01000003.1:11151336-11153836 GCA_030159115.1 Actinidia arguta var. hypoleuca
ATTTAATTTTAATTTTTTCTCTAAATTTTTATTTTAGTTGTTCATAATTTTATTTTAAATTTTTCTCAATTTTTTTCTTATTATGGCATTTGACAAGTCAATTTATTTAATAAAAATATATATTTATTATTGTTTATTTATTTATGGCCATGACCTATGAACAAATCAAAATTAATTTATTTTACTTTTCTTATTCAAAAAATTATTTTTATTTTCACTCATTTTTTTTCTTATTATGGCAAGTCAATTTATTTAATTAAAATTTATTTTAATTTATTTAATAATTAATCATTTCTTGCCACTTACGTGTCGTGCTAAGATAATTACTGTGCCGTGTCAAGCCAATTACCGTGTCGTGCATGTGTTGTGCCTGACTAAGTCTGAGTCGTGCCATGCTGTGCCAAACCAAGCCAACTATCGTGTCGTGCCGTATCATGCTAGGTTAACTACCATGTCGTGCTATTGCCAATCCCCACCATTTTCGTGCCCGTGTTCGTGCCCGCTCAAATCGTGGCGTGCCGTGCCCAACTTATACCATACCCAAATCATGTTTGTATTAGGTTTTTTCATGTCGTGTCGTGCTAGCAAGGCCCGCTTGACACCTCTACTAGTGTGTCGAAGTTTTCTCTGACACCCCCATGCCTAGATCGAGATATCGGCGACATGATTGGCTAGTTTACTAACTATGCCTTATGGGTATGGTTGGGTCATCTGCCTACTCACTGACACAACAGTCGGCACATCCCAACACGCACCGAGCTGCACTTTATCCATTGACATGATAATTGACGTGTCCAGGCACGTGCTGAAGTGTGCTATAAAAGGTCATGCCCTTTCTCTCTTAAGATATTAATTTCTTCTATCTAAAAGCCAAAACTTTCTCTCTCTTTCTCTCTCAACACTTTTGATCACTAACTTGACCATTAGGTTTACCTAGTACACCTTCTAAATAATTCAAGGTTTCTATTGGTAATGGAGATTTTCTAGTTTGTGATAGCAGCTGTGTGGAAGTGAAATTATCTCTATAGGGACATATATTTTGTATGGATTTATTCATCTTACCTATTCAAGGAGCTGATGTGGTGTTAGGAACCCAATGACTTGAACTTTTAGGCCCTGTGATCACAGATTACAAGTTGTTGAAAATGGACTTTCAATGGCAAGATAAGGCAGTTCATTTGACAGGAGAACCTCAAATAAATGATGATTTTTTACAAGGCAAACAGCTTATAAAATTGACAAAGAGTTAGAATGTTGTTTCATTATATCATCTCAAGGCTATTGTGCCTGAAAATGATAGCACTATTATACTAGATTGTGTCCAGCCGATATTCAAGAATATGCAAAAAAATTTGAACCTCTAACCCCCCTACAACCATTCAGAGTTATTGACCATCAAATTTATCTCAAACTAGATGTTGTCCTTATAAATGTCAAACCATATAGATACCCTTATTTTTAGAAAATAGAAATGGAAAAACTAGTTCAAGAAATGTTGCAGCAAGGTATTATCAGACCAAGCTAGAGCCTTTTTTCTTCACTTCTTTTGTTGGTTAAAAAGAGGGATGGATCCTGGAAATTTTGTATAGATTACATGGCTTTGAATGCTATCACCATAAAAGACAAATTTTTAATTCTTACAAATGATGAATTGTTAAATGAAGTAAAGGGTGCAAGGGTATTCTCTAAACTCGACATGAGGTCAGGATATCATCAAATTTGTGTGAAGACAAGTGATATACACAAGTCTGCGTTCAGAACTCATCATGTTCATTATGAGCTTTCAATAATGCCTTTTGGCTTAACAAATGCCCTTTCCTCCTTTCAAGCTACTATGAATCAGGTTTTCTCACCTTACCTAAGAAAAAAGTTGTCATAATTTTCTTTAATGATATTATGGTTTATAGTGCATCCATATATAAGCATATGCAGCATTTACAAATGGTACTTCAATGCTTGCTTGAGAACCAGTTATTTGTCAAATTGAGTAAATGTCAATTTTGCCAAGATTCAATCACATATTTTGGGCATATAGTGTTTGTAGCAGGAGTGCATCCTGATCCCAAGAAAATTCAGGCTATGATAGAGTAACACGTGCCCAAGAATTTGAAACAGTTGAGGGTCTTTATAGTCCTAACTGGATACTATAAAAAGGTGATCCATAATTATGCAACAATTGCCACACCACTTACAAATCTTTTAAAGAAAGATGCCTTTATATGGAATGAATCTGCTTAAAGCAGTTTTGAAGAGTTAAAATTGAGAATGACACAGGCCCCTATATTGGTTATGCCAGACTTTTCTAAACCTTTTGAGTTGGAAACTGATACTTCTAATCATACTATTGGAGCTGTGTTAATGCTGAACACCCATCCAATTGCTTTTTTCAATAAAAAAAATGTTTGGCAAGATATGTGCAGCTTCTACATATGTGAGATAATTATTTACAATTACTGAAGTTGTTGCCAAATGGAGACAATACTTGCTGGGCAGAGAAGTC
>BRYE01000003.1:11158836-11166336 GCA_030159115.1 Actinidia arguta var. hypoleuca
CTTCAAGTGAGGATAGGTTTTGCATGATTATAAGGGAATTGGGAATGAGTAATCCTATGTGTCAATCTTAGGTCAATGATTTAGATGTTAGTAATACTTCGTTGTAATAAAATTTGTGCAATTTTTATTTATATATATCATATCATTCACTTGCACAAACTCTGCAGGCTTAAGTGTCGACACTCAAGATCCATGTGTCGACACATAGCAACAGAAAGTTTACAATGAACAAGTGTCGACACTTCAGCATTCATGTGTCGACACATAAAAATAGTAAGGTCACAATCTCAAATGTCGACACCCCAAATTTAAGTGTCAACACATTCTAATAGAAAGTTCATTGATCCCCAGGTGTCGACACATAAAGTTTAAGTGTCGACACATACAAACAGAAAGTTCATATTAAAAATTTAAGAATTAGGTGTCGACACCTAAAGAACATGTATCAACACATTAGAACAGAGTGTTGAACCTTTTGAACTTGTGTTGAACCTTGTGAACCAATGTGGAACCTTTTGAACCTCAATGTATCGACCCCTTAAGGTTATGTGTCGACACATGAGTCGAAACTATATATATAAACAAGGCCCATTTTTGTCATTTACGCGAACACATCTCTTTCTATATCACTCTCTCTCTCTCTAAGTTCCCTCCAATATATGAACTGTTACCCACGATCTATGATCCACCAAAAATCTCTCTCTCAAACTCCATATAAACCTCAACCAATCTATTCTAACCTCTCACAACCTTCTCCGATTCTTCAAATAGCGTCGAAAATTGTGAAATCGAAGAAACCATCACTAGCTTTGGTGGTGTCGACATCCACCACTGCTAAAGGCCAAAAGAGGAAGCCAAAGGTAGATCCTAGCAACGATAAGGGGAAGATGAAGAATGGAGAATCCACTTATACTCCAGTCCTAAAAAGAAATGTGCTATACTTCGATGAGGATAAATTACAAGAAAGGTACAACATCAATTTCTCTCTTCAAAAAGTCTTTAATGGTAAATAGGTGGACTACAATTTCTTTGATTCTCACAATTTTGAGTTTTCTATGAAATTGAGAAATCTAGGATGGAAATCAATGACCACAATGAGAGACGATGTTTATCCTGATTTGATAGCCCATTTCTATGCCAATTCCACTAGATAATATGGAGATGTATCCATTAATAGTTACGTCAAGGGAGAATCGTTTACTTTGGATAGATTTGTGATTAGATAAATTCTAAGAATAAGGCTTGGTGGTGAAATTTATAGAGATAACATAACTCGAAAGGAACAACTGAGTGCTCTCTATGGTGAAGAAATGGATTAATACGTGCAACTGATTGCAAATGGCTTGCCTCTTGAGTTGAGGCTAGTGCATCATTTTGTTTGCACCATCTTTACTCCCAAGACTGGGAAATACGAGTATGTGTCGAAAAAGGAGCTATTATTTTTGTAGGCCTATATTACAAATTCCAAGATTGATTTGCCTTTGTTTAAATTAGATCACATGTTCAGAGCCACAATGACCAAGATTAGCTTGCCCTACGGAATCTTTTTGACCAAAGTGTTCAAGTACTTCAAAATCAACTTGAACAACGAGAAGAAGTGAACCCCCAAATCAATCAGTGATGAGTGCAATGAGAAAACCTTAAAAAGAATGGGGTACGTTTTGAAAAACAACAAGTGGACTCTTAAGCCGTCCAAGAAAACGGATGAGAAAAGTGCTTTGAAAGAAAAAAAAACTCCATCTAAGAGTAGGAGTGCCAAGAAATCATTGACTCATGAGGGAAACAAAGCGGAAATGAGTGGTTTTATGGTCTAAGTATTGGAACTGTTGCAAAAGTTGAATGGGAAGGTAGATAATGCTGTAACAAGGTTGTTGCTTTTGAGAAAAAAAGTCCGAGAATTGAATAAAGAGGTGCAATTGTTGGGAATGTGAAAAGGAACAATGAAAGAGGAAGAAAAAGATGAAAATGATCAGGGAAAAGAGAAAGAGAATGAGGAAGAGAAATGAGAGAAATAAATTGAAATGAGAGGAGACAAAGAGGAAGAAAGCAACAATACTGAGCACGACGTTGAAACAAAGGAAGAGAACTCGTTTGCCACCGAGTCTGATGCTCCCTCTCCTATTCTGAGTCACAAAACTGGTAACAAATACGCACTAAGATAGGGGGAAGAAAATAAATTTTCAAATACCATAGAGACCCCTCTAGTCTTGACTCCATCGCCACATACCTCTCCACCACACGCCTCTCCACGACCTGCCTCTCCACTAACCGCACCATCACCACTTACCTCTCCCTACTAAAAAATTCACGTGCATTTTGTATGTTATTTTGTATAAGGATGACATGTCATCCTTATGAAGTAATATGTTGGATATTTTGACTCTATTTGTGTTTAATTTTATGGTATTCTTCATTGCAGTTTTAATACTTGGCTTATATTCTAAATATTATAGTTCTATCTTATGTCATTATGAGTTGCTTAATTGATTATCATGGTGTCATGGCTTATATATACGTTTATGGATTTCATAGCTTATGATTTGAATAGTTGCATGCTGATAGGGGGAGATTAAACTCCTTAAGTAAGGGGAAAAAGTATTGGCCAACATTTATTCATTTACTTTATTTGATGGATTAACAATTTTTTTGATGGGTTGACAAAAAGAGAGAGAAGTATGAATTGCATAAACATGAATTGTAAGTTGTTATGAATAGAATGGGTTACAATGATATGGTTTTGAACTTGAATGACTATATTGCACTTGAACGACATCACATAACCTAGAAACTATATTGCACTTGCTAATTGAATGATATGAGCTTGAAAACAATAAAAAGGGTTTCATTACAAAGGAAATGGGAGCAGTACCTGGTATATGTTCTAAATCGTTGTTATTGCACTTACTACGATCATTAGTTCATCATTTCATCATTCATATCATGAGAAGTTTTGTCATCACCAGAAAGGAGAAGATTGTTGACTTAATGTATTGATTTTGATAATAACAAAATATTATATTAGTGATCTAATGACTCTATTTAGTGTACAAATCATATTATCCGTTAATTTCTCTTAGGATCATGACTTAAAGCTTCATATATTGAAGATATTGAAGATCTTATGTATTGAGAAGCTTATTAAGGTTTGTTAAAGATGTCTTGCAAGATTGAAGAATAAGAGACATATTCAAAGACTTGGAAGCTACTTTGAAGAACTTGAATTGATTGATGCTCAAATGGACAAGGAATACAAGGAAGTATGTTCTGGGCAAGAGATGTCGACACATGTTCTTGAGGAGTCCACACATGAAACCCCAAAACCTCAGACATCGCTTAAGGTGTCGACATATGATCATGAGGTGTCGACACATGAATACAGTAGACAAATTTGGAAATGAAACGTCAACACATGGGTTTGAAGAGTCGACACATAGAGACAGAGACCAAACTTTTGAAAATGAATGATCTAGAGTCAACATATGACTTTGAAGTGTTGTCACATAGAGACAGAGGCCAAACTTTTAAAAAAGAATGATCAAGAGTCAACACATGACTTCGAAGTGTCAACACATGGAGACAGTGTATAACAATTAAAAAATAAAGGCTTAAAGTGTCGACACATGTAACTAGTAGTTTCAGATAACGTAGAAGGTGTTAACACATGTTCTTGAGGTGTCGACAAATAAAACCCAGAAACACTTAAGGTGTTGACACATAATAGCTAGTTTTTTGAATGCAGAAATATTTGAACCTGCATTTAATGAGCTCCAACTATCACCAAAGGGAAAAATCACTTCAAGTCATTATATACAAGCCTTCAAATGCATTTACGTACAAGAGATACAAGGCGATTACATTGATTGATCTCAAAAGGCTAAAAAATCATTATTCTCTGAAAAATCTCTTTTGTCCTCAAGTGTGAGCATTAAATGAGCTATTCAATTCACATTTACTCTTGTTATAGAGTTTATTTTATACTTGTATAACGTTTATACACTTGTATTTAAGAGTTTAAGTGTTCTCTTGGACAAGCAAAACACTTGTAAGTTGAAATGAGTCTTGGACAAAACCACTTGAAAGAACTTGAGAGAAGTTCTTGTATAAAAGTGACCTGAGTACTTGGTAAATCAGCACCCTACTTGTAATTGTTGATTGCATAGCGAAAGAAGACTTTGAGGAGGTCTTGGGGAGGACTTAGACCACAAGTTGTTGTTGAACCTCGATAAATCTTGGTGTGTTTTCTTGTGCCTTGCTTCTACTTCATACTTGCATTTCATATATCTTAATTTACTGTTCCATTGATTATATTCACTATTTGTAATTGATTCTTAATCTTGAGAGAATGGTAAACTTAAGTTTTTAACATTGTTAACTTTGATTTACCAATGAGTGAGGTTAATTGAGGTCAATATCTCAATATCTTGGGTGTTCATTCTTAGGTATGTAGGAATACTTAATTCTTAATATAGAATTTCACTCTCTTCTAGAAGAGAACGGGTATCACTTATGAGTTAATTCATTAATTTAGTCGTTGAAATTCAAATTTAGTATTTTTGATAAATTATTTATCGAAATGAAGACTTGAGTGTTAAAAATAATTAAAATTTAGTGACAGTTAATTAATTCAAACCTAATTATTAGTACCAATGAAGAGGAATTTTGATTACGTTAATAAAATTGCAATAAATGGTATTTTAGTCCTTTTGCTTTGGAGTGCAATCCAAACTATTTAGTGAAATTAATTTGGATTAATTAAATTACGAAATTAAGTTATGAGATAATTAGGGTTTTTGGTATTTTAATTAAAGCCAAATTAGAACTCCCTAAAACCCCTATCATTGCCCTAGTTTGAGATCTAGCCTATATATATGATATGTGGGCTATCAATCCTTTTGTTTTTAAGTATCTATAGGATTTTTGAGAGAAAAATTTGAGAGCTACACTCTAGAAGGATTGGTTAAGGTTGAGGAAAAATTAAAGAAAATCAAAGGGTCTAGAAAATTTAAAAAATAAAATCCTAAATTGTTTAGGACTATAGTTTTATGAAAAATAAGGTGCTGAAATTTTCATCCATAAGATGCTGGAATTTGATGAAAAAACTCAGCAATAAGGTGCTGGAGTTTGCTAAAGAAACGCAACAATAAGGTGTTGGAATTTTTTAAAAAAATATAGCAATAATGTGCTAGAATTTGCTCAATAAATACAGTAATAAAATGCTAAAATTTACTAAAGAAACGCAAAAATAAGATACTGAAATTTGCTCTAGAAACGTAGTAATTGAAATCTGTAGCAACAATAAGTACTTAACAAATTTTTCTACAAACTTAAGAAAAAAAACTTTTTTTAACTAATTTGTTTTGTATGTTTTGTGTTAGAATTTATTTTCTTGATAAAAAAACTTAAAATTATTTTTTTAAGTTTGTTTAAACAATCTATTTTTGTTACATTTATTGAATTATGTTTCTGTTATAGAAATGACTATTACCCCTCCTTCTATATTACCTGTTGCATCATCTATGGCTATTGCGGTTTCAAGTGTGATCCCTCCAATGGTTCCAGTGAATCATGGCGAGAAGACAGAAAAATTCAATGGTGCAGAGTTTAAGCGTTGGCAGCAAAATATGTTATTTTATCTTACAACTCTTAACCTTGCGAGGTTTCTCAATGAAAGTGTTTCAGTTCTGACCGAGGAGACGACAACTACTAAAAGCGTTGCGGCGGTTGATGCATGGAAGCATGCTGAATTTTTGTGTCGGAATTATATCCTCAACGGCTTGGACAACATTTTATAAAATGTTTATAGTCCAATCAAGACAGCCAAAGAACTATGGGACTCCTTAGACAAAAATTACAAGACAGAAGATGCCGAGGCAAAGAAATTTATCATCGGTAAATTTTTTGAGTACATGATGGTTGACTCCAAATCGATGATCAGTCAGGTTCAAGAAATCTAACTCATCCTGCATGATATTCATGCCAAAGGTATGTTAATTGGTGAGTTTTTTCAAGTTGCTGTAATCATTGAAAAGTTGCCACCAGGTTAGAAGGAGTTTAAGAACTATCTCAAGTATAATCGCAAGGTGATGAAACTAGAAGAACTAATTGTTCATTTGAGAATTGAAGAGGATAATCACAACTCTGACAAAAAAGAGAAAAATTATATGGTTGCTAAGGCCAATGCAGTGGAATATGGAGGAACTTAAAACTCAAAGAAGCGGAGGCATATTGGCCAAGGTTCTAAGTAAGGACCGAAAGGTGGTGGGAACAAGAAGGCTAAGATCCAAGGCAAATACTTCAAGTGTGACAAGATGGGACATTGTGCAGCCTAGTGTTGAAGCAAACTTAAGGATGAATATGCTAACAAGAAGTCTGCATAAGTCAATGTGACCGAATTGGAGGATCTCTCTGATGGTGTTTCATACATGCACATTTCTGCTATTGTGTCTGAAGTGAACATGATTGGTTCTAATCCGAAATAATGGTGGGTGGACACTAGCGCTACTCGTCGTATTTGTTCGGATAAAAGGATGTTCACTTCTTACAATGAGATGAAGAATGGAGAGAAATTGTACATGGGTAACACTACAACTTCTATAGTTGAAGGAAAATGCACGGTGGTGCTTAAGATGACTTTGTAAAAACAACACACTCTTAACAATGTGTTGTATGTTCCAGACACTCGCAAGAATCTTGTCTCTAGACTTTTATTAAACAAGAATGAGTTTAGGCTAGTCTTTGAGTCAAACAAATTTGTACTCACCAAGAGTAGAATGTATGTTAGTAAGGGGTACTTGAGCGATGGACTCTTTAAGATGAATGTAATGATTGTTGTATCACATGTTGCTATGAATGAGAATAACACATCTTTTGCTTATATCGTTGAACCTTTTTATATTTGACATGGTAGATTAGGACATGTTAACTCTGGTTCATTGAAGAAATTAGTTAATATGAATTGTTTGCCTAAGTTTGAATTTGATCCTAATCACAAATGCGAAGTATGTGTCAAAGCTAAAATGAGTAGAAAGTCTTTTCAAAATATTCTAAAAAATTAAGAACCTTTGAATTTAATACATACTAATATTTGTGATTTCAAATCCATACAAACTATAACCAGTAAAAAGTATTTTATTACTTTTATCGATGATAGTACTAGATATGGTCATGTATGTTGAATCAAGCCTCGATTTTGATGATAACAAAACAGTTTATTAGTAGTTAACATGTTTACTAAGTGTGCAGTTCTTAAGCATTGCGTCTCATAACTCAATTGATCAAAGAAAGTCTATCAAAACACTTTCTAACAGAAAGTGTCGACACCTTGTTCTGTGGTGTCGACACCTTTGAGCCTAGAGGTTATAATGATAAATCTGTTGAAAGTCTCAAATAAATTCATGAATCTTAATGGATCAAAGTAAATGAGAATCATATGCTTCAATGGGAAAAATATTGTGAAGGAAGAAAGTCGACTCAACGCTTAAATTACCAAAAAGATGATGG
>BRYE01000003.1:11168836-11171336 GCA_030159115.1 Actinidia arguta var. hypoleuca
AAACAAGTGCCAAAATAATGGCATGAGAAGTTTAATAATGCAATTATATCAAATGGATTCAAAATTGATGAATGTGACAAATGTGTATATGTGAAAAGTATAGATAAAGACTACGTAATAGTTTGTCTGTATATTGATGACATGCTCATCATTAGTAGTAATCATGAAATGATTATGTCTACTAAAAAAATGTTGAACAAGTAGTTTGACATAAAAGATATAGGAGTAGCCGATGTCATATTGGGAATAAAAATCACAAAGACTTCGGAAGGGTACTCCTTATCACAAACACACTACATTGAGAAAATAATTGATAAGTTTGGCAAGTATGATGTACGTCCAGCAAGGACGCCGGTGGATGCAAGTTTACACCTTTCAAAGAATAAAGGAGACAATGTATCACAATTATAATATTCTAGAATTATTGAAAGTCTATATACTTAATGAACTACACGCATCTTGATATTGCATACGTAGTGAGTAAATTAAGTAGATTTACATATAATCCTGATAAAGTTCATTGGCAAGCTTTGGTATGAGTTCTTAGATATCTGAGATACTCCAAAAGCTACAGGCTTAACTATACTCGATATCCTGCTATGCTAAAAGGATATTGTGATGCTAATTGGATATCAAATACAAATAACTTCAAATTCACAAGTGGACATGTCTTCACTCTTGGAAAAGCAGTTGTATCTTGGAAATCATCCATGCAAACATGCATTGCTAGGTCGACAATGGAATTGAAATTCATTGATTTAGATAAAGCAGAGGAAGAAGCAAAATGGCTTCGTCATTTCTTATAAGACATTTCAATGTGGCCTAAACCTGTGCCTGCGATATGCATACATTGCGATAATAAATCAGCAATAAGCAGAGCACGTAGTAACATGTATAACGGTAAGTCTTGATACATTCGTCGTTGACACAACACCGTTAAACACCTACTCTCAAGTAAAATAATTTCCATAGAATATGTGAAATCTAAGGATAATATAGCGAATCCATTAACTAAAGGATTGTCCAGAGAGCAAGTGTATACTTACATTGAAGAGAATATGGCTAAAACCTATTATATTGGAGTCACAATAATAGCAATCCTACCTAAGTGATTGAATATTCTAAGATCTAGGTTCAAAGGACAATCGAATTATGTGTTTACTTACCTGAGGTCACTGAGGAGAATATCTCCTATCCTATTCTTATGGTGAAGAAAATAGTGACTCTGCATCGTGAGAAAGATTAAGCTATGTTTTTAATGATTCTTATATCTTGACTAAATTCGAGTGGAGTATAGTAGGATACTCTTAATTAGAATCACCTATATGAAAATCACCATGAGAATGACAAGGCTAAATTCTCTAGCGCACTTAGGAAGAACCAGGAGATGTAACCAAGGTGTGTCGAGGAAATTCTATGTGAACTCTATTGTCTTAGTTTACACCAACGACTGAACAGTTCAAGACATCATGTCCATTGATTAGCTAGTAAATCCGATAGTTTTTTACAAGAGAAGGTTCAAGGCTAACCGCTACCTATCATATGCAAGATTTCTCCTAAATTGAATTTTCTCTTGAAACTTGCATATTGCTGCATTTCTATTTCCATCAATTTCATTCATGTGGAGGATTACTGAAAAATGAGTTTTCAACCCCGAATTTTTAATTTTTTTTTGGCTAAGTTTGAGCTAAAAATCAAATGGGTTTCGTTAATCTTTTTGAGCGATTCCAAGTGACAACGTATTTTCCTATATGTGGAGATTAATATCGAGTATTTGGTTGTTGAAAACAATATACAATTGAATGAAAAATTGACATTAAAGTAAGCTACTTGAAATGGTTAAATTTTGATGTTCTTAATATTCTTTGGGTTTGTCCCACATTGAAAAAGAGATAGAGTGTGAAGTAACTTATAAAGTCATACTTCCACTCCTTGGGTTAGGCCCTAAGGGATACCCAAATTTTTTAAGGAGGAGAATTATGGATGAACTTGGGCCCAAACTATGGACTGGTTTAAAAACATCACATGCGCACATGGGTGTGCCGCCACTTGTTCGTCTGGCTTGGCTCAACACGGGCACGGGCACGGGCACGGGCCGAGTTAGGTTGGGTCAAAAAGATAAAATGGGCTTGACCCATTGGACCTTATCTTTTTATTGTATAAGAGTTTATCCCCCGTCTTATATGCCATCGAATTATCCTACCTTCATGAGATATAGTAATACTATCCCAATATTAAATTGTGCAATCAAATGTGAAATAAACGGATCTCATAGATGACTAATTCAATCCGACTGCTTTAATGCCCTAAATGTATAATAAAGACCCATGGTTAATTAATGAGGCAACAAAGTAAAATTAGATAATTTCTGGTCAATTTAATTCAAATCACTCTTCTTATCAGTAGATTACTCAAAAAGAAATTACATAGAAAATTCTATAGTTATGGATCTTGTCACATTACACGAATTTTAAATCTATACCATGAATCTCATTTTTAA
>BRYE01000003.1:11298836-11301336 GCA_030159115.1 Actinidia arguta var. hypoleuca
CTTCATCTCCTCATGGAAGAGAACACAAATCACCTTGGACTCACTAAAAAGGACATGTGGGTCCTACATTAAATTTGGCTCAAAGTTGGTGTTTCACCAAAAAATTTCCAACACCTTGTTTGGTAGGTTAGTGTTTTAGATTAGGGATTTTTCGACTCTTAGTTTAAAAAGTTTTGATATAAGTTGCCAATTTGTCTGATACAGCTTCTCCTTCTCGTGAGTTGTTAAAAAAAATATTACCATATTTTGTCCATAGTGATAAGAAAAAGCATGAATTCTTTTGTTTATGCGTATTTTAATAGTAAAAAATATAAAATTAGAGATTAAAAAATCGCATTTTTTTGTAGAATAAGCGATTTAAGATTGCTACCAACTTTTTTTAGGCAATAAGTTATATAAGTTGGCTTGTAAGAAGTGTTTGATAACTCAATTAAGTACTTAATGTTGAATGCATTAAGTAAAAATGAATTAAATTCTTTTGATAATTATTTAGTGTAAAAGTTATAAAATTTTAAAGTAGCAACATTGTTATTTAATTCTGACTTACTTTGTAAGTAATCATTATAAGTAATTAGTATTATTACTATGAGGCCTACCACCACCACCACCATCCCTCCACTACCAATACCACCTCCACCTCCACCACCACCACCACCACCACCATTCAAACACCACCATTACTATAGTTGTCGCACCTACCAACACCACAACCACTGTCGTCACCCTTTGCCTCCTCCACCAATCCACCACCCATCTACCACTGCACCACCACCCTCCATCATACCACCATCATCCCTCCACTACCACTACCATCACCACCATTTGAACACCACCCCTGCTATTGTTGTTATCGCTACCAATACCACAATCATCCCACCACCTACCAATACCACCACCACCACACTCCATCTACTACCAATACCACTACCACCTTTCAACTCTACTACTCTTACCACTTCTATATATCTTCACCACACGCATCACCCCCTCAACTACCACAATAATCGCCATCTATTTGCCACTATCACAACCATCATCGTGATAACACTAGCGCCACATCAGTACCATAAAGCCGCCACAACTTATTTTATAAATTAAAAGAGTAAAATCGGAAGAAAAAAAAAAGATTTATCTCTTTGAACATATATATAAATTAGATTTAGCTTTTATATTTTTATTAAATAATTTTTTGACTATTAAACATTCAATTTTGAGTATTTATTTTTCAGTTTTCAGCTTTTAGTTTTATCAAACAACTCCTTAAATGTTAACAAGCAAGTCCTTGAAGCCTATTTGGGTCGGGTGATTTGAAAAGGGAAAAAAACAGGAAGAAAAGGAAATTTTTAACTCATCGAAATCATTTTGTTAGGGGCACTAGTTCGTGATTAACTGTACCTTGTTGTTCGGCCTAATAGAGCAGTACAAGCAAGGCAGGAGAACGACCACGACCACAATCACAATATGAAGATTGATTGACATGAGCACAAAACATGCACAAGAATGGCACCGATACGACACGAGATATGCATGCTTTTTGTACTAGTGTAAGTTTAAAAAAATAAAAACATGTACAAGAATGGCACGGATATGACACAAGTATATGCATGATTTATGTATTAGTGCAAGTAATTGAGTTTTGTGTGAGAGATAAGTATACGAAATTAAAAAAAAAAAAAAAACATGCACAAGAATGGCACGGATACGACGTGCGCATATACATGCTTTTATGTATTAGTGTAAGTAATTGAGTTTTGGGTGAGAGAATAAGTATAAGAACTTCAAAAAATTAAGTTTGAATTGGCTTGTGTGATTGAAGAAGCTATTCAGTTATTAATTATTGTGGTGTGTTTCTAACTCTTCAAAATGTTGCGATGCTTCTTTGTTGTTGGATTTTTAGATTTGTCGAGTGGAAGATAATGAAACCATAAACGGTATGGGTCCTATATTAATAGATTGAAGAGGGTTAAGAACAGAGCCTTGAATTTATAATATTACAACTCGAATCCAAATATCATCTCTGAGATGTAGACGCCTTCTAATAAATACCAAAAAAGAAAATGAAGTTTATCTATAACAGAGATATTTGTACTTATTGTTTTAAACAACCCCTCTTATACTTTTGTTTTAAACCTTTCGGTTACGTTCCCCTGATCAAGCCTAGTTGTCATTTACCTATTTAAGGCACAAGCCATTTCACAACAATTTAAGTATATAGATAGGAGCTAAGGAGCAGGGCATTCACATCCATGGCGAGATTTACAAGCCAGATTTGCTCAAAATGTTTCTCTAATGGAAAGGCTGTCGGCCGTCACATGAGAACGCATTTAGCTTTTCATCCGCTTCCTCCAAAATCCCAAGGATTTGAAGATCTGAATAAGACCAATCCATTAATGCCTCTATGTTCCAGAGAAGAAAAAGCTCAAGAAGGTAGCAGCAACGAATCACTGCAGATGGTAACTGGAAAACGACCGAGACAATGCAAATCAATGGATGCAATGGT
>BRYE01000003.1:11306336-11308836 GCA_030159115.1 Actinidia arguta var. hypoleuca
CTTTATTTTAGATGGTTTGAGAGTATTCGTAATTGGCCCATTACTTTCTTATGAACGAAAGTCAGTCACTTATATATATTTATATGGTTTGATAGTATATCTCAGTAGAAATAAACTTTCGAATTTAACTTTGTCTAATGTATTTATATTTACAAAAGAATCAGTCAGTGTGTTTATAGCATGTTTTTTGTACAATGGCATGAACATTTTTGTAGGTTACATCATTAACATGTTAGTGCCTTTTCTTTTCTTTTTTTAGGTATGAATCGTACAAGAATTAGCCTAGCGGATAGTGATGAGGACGTAACGGAGGTTGGAATTGGAAACAATGGACCATGGTCGTCTAATAATGAGTCCATTTATGTAGACCTCATGGATGAAGATGTGAAAAACTATAATAGTAGGGTAATCAGGTCCTTCACAAAAGAAGCTTGGCAAAGGATAAGGAAAAAACTAATCAAGTTGACTGGCTACCCCTACACTGACAATCAAGTTAAAAACAAGTTCAACCAACTGCGAACAACACACACAAAATTTGTGAGCTTGTGTACGCAATCAGGACTTGGTTGGTGTCCTATTAAAGGTACTGTAGATGCAACTGATGAGATGTGGAACAAGCTTTATAAGGTTAGTAGTAGCCTTAATCATTTTTATTTCAATTTAATTACTAGTAGCCTAATATATTGTCCTACATTGTAGATCAATAGCAAGGCTAAATCATTCAGGAAGTGTGGATTTCCTCACTATGCGGCCATGACCCGAGTGCTTGGGGACAACACTGCCAAAGGAATGAATGCCTTCGTATCAACCCAATCACCTTCCCGAACAGATAGTTCTGATCCAAAATTCAAAATTAAAGAGGAAGCTGACATTAAGGATTTAGAGGTTGATAATTTTAAAGCTGGTGTCAAAGAGAGAGGAAAGGCGATTAGGCCGAAAGCAATTAGCAAATCAAGAAAAAGGGATTCCTACTCTGCCAACCTTAATGCATCTCTCAATGTTCTAGCCGAAAGCAGCTGTAAAAAAGTGGAACTCCTTGAATGAGGGAGAAATCTAGAGCAGCAAGTACGACTGTTTCCTCTCCAGATAAGGATGATTCCCTTGGTCTGTTCAGTCAGTGTTTATCAATCCTCAATGGTATGGATGACCTAAATGGGTTATCTTACTCCAAGGCTATGACAAAACTCAAGGAAGATCCTACCTGGAGACCTATCTTTCTTGGGATTCCTGACAAGAGGAAGATGGATTGGTGCACGAGTTTGCCTTAGGTTTTGTTGTTGTTTATGTTTGTTTAGTACTGTTAGTGTTTTATTGCTGTTTGGACACTTTGGTTTGTAGCATATATTTGACTTCTTTATATTTGGACAATTTGTATGCTATGTTATGTACTGTTTTTTAATTTCATTGTGTTTCCTTCTTTATGTTGATGCATTTAATTATATTAACTTTAAAAGCATTCACAATAGGAATGAGGTTGTGAAGAATTACTATAGGTACTAATGAAGGGTGTTTCTTTAATTTTTAGACTTGTTGAACTTTGGTGTAAGGGTTGTTATTTCAATTTTATTTGTTGAACTTTATTAACGATTGTATGCTATGCTATGTACTATTTCGCAATTTCATTGTTTTGCCTTTTTTATGTTGATGCATTTAAAAATATTAATTTTATAAGCATTCACAGAAAACAATGGCGTCCCATGATGATAGTGAATTTGAACTAGAATCTGATTCAGACGATGAACTCGCTAATGTGCTTGTTACCTTAGCGATGCATGAACATCATCGAATATACAACTCACGTGTTCCTTGTTGAACATTCATACTTAGAGGACATGATTATGTATTGGAAGTTTTGAATGGTAATGATGTACGATGTTCTGACCAATTTAGAATGAGACCACATGTGTTCATTGCATTCTGTGAGGCGCTCAAGGAACGTGGATATTTAAGGCATTCTAGGTACCTAACGGTTGAAGAGCAAGTGTATATATTCTTGCTCTCAATAGGTCATAATACTTGAAATCGAATAATCCAATAGCGATTTCAACATTCGGGTCAAACCATTTCCAAATATTTTCACAAGGTTTTGAAGGCCGTATGTAGAATTGCAAAAATCATCATTCGACCCCCAGTATTTGATGTGATTCCTCCACAAATTCAACATAATCCAAAGTATTGGCCATTTTTTCGGGTATGTATCCTTATATGTTTTGCTTTTAATATTTATTGGCCAGCATTACCTTTGTTATATAAATGTAGAAATGTATTACACTATATTCAATGAAATATATACCTTTTACAATATTTTCTTCCCAATCGTGCAGAATTGTATTGGAGCCATAGATGGTACACATATCTCTGCGAGGATTCCCGCACTACAACAAATTCCTTACCGCGGCAGACATAGTAACACCACACAAAATGTAATGTGTGCTTGTTCGTTTGACATGTACTTCACTTATGTCTTGTCGGGTTGGGAAGGTATGGCTAATGATTCACG
>BRYE01000003.1:11343836-11348836 GCA_030159115.1 Actinidia arguta var. hypoleuca
GGCAAGATTATCTACTCAACGAGGGCGTCAATTTGAGCCCAGAAAGCTTGGAATCGAGTTCTAAAGTTTATCTCATCTTTTTCACCATTGTTGGAGCTTGCATTGCTTGGATTTGAGGTAAATGAGATTTTTCTTGTGAGGTTTAATTTTGAGTTTGTGTTAATGGCTTAAATGTAACTATTGAGGTATTATTTTGAGTATTGAACTTAAAATGAAAAACTCGATTTGTAATGAAGATTGTAAAAGAGGTTTACTTATTGGGGTTTATTTTTATTGGGTTTGTTGTTGATAGCTTAAATGTAGCCTATTAAGGTATTACTTTGGATGTTGAAACCTAAATGGAAGATTTAGTCTATTTAAACAGTTTTAAGTTCTGAGATTTGAAAATTTATCGCGTAGGATAAAAACCTGGAACTTAGGTTGACAACTTAGGTCGACCTAACTTTACTTTAGGTCATCAACTTAGGATGACCTAACTTCACTTTAGGTCGTCAGCCAAACTCTTTGATCAAACTTAGGTCGTCATCCAAACTTTCTGATCAAACTTAGGTTGTCAGCTTTTGAAACATAGGTCGACCTAATTTACTTTAAGTCGTCAACTCCAGTCGTCCAAAAATGTGATATTTGTGTATATTTGGAATTTAGAATTGGTTTTGAGAATGACACACTAGGACATACTGAGTTTAGTACATGATGTACTGGGAAACTAGATGGCTTAGATTAAGCACAAAATAAAAGTCCTAGATGGCAACAATACGAAAGACATGTCAAAGCCTACGGTGAAAGTCCAGAAAGTTGACAAACTTGAAAGTCCTAGAGGGCAATGGTATACACAGAAGGCATGTCCAAGCCTACGGTGAAAGTCCGGAAAATTGACAAAGTCCTAGATGGCAAACGTATACATAGAAGGCGTGTCAAAGCCTACGGTGAAAGTCCGAAAAGTTGACAAAGTCCTAGATGGCAAACGTATACACGAAAGGAATGTCAAAGCCTACAGTGAAAGCCCGAAAAGTTGACGAACGGTAGAGATGTTAAGGTCTATGACGAAAGCTTGAGGAGTAGGTCGGATGTTGTCTCATGTGTTTGGTGCACAATGAGGTTTGTTAGGTATATGGTCCTAGGTGTGTCATTCAAAATGATAAGAGTTTTTCTTTTTGAGAAAAGCTAGAATTTGAGAAATTATAGAATGTGAAATGATGTATGTTTTTGTGAAAAGTCGGGAATATGGTAAACATGGATGACTTGTGAAATCATGGATTAAAATCAAAAAATTGTATTTTGATATGAATGAAGGCATATTTTTATTGCATTATATTTTTATTGTATAGTTATGTCTCATGATTTTGGCTTGAGACATCAAGTCTATGGTTAAATCTTTTTAAGATAACTCACATTTACTATAAATAAATTTCAGGTATTGAGGTCTATCCTGAATCGTGAGGCATATGAATTGTCGTTGACTTTTCTTTTGTTTATAAAACATGTTAATGTATTTTTGAAAAACTATATTATTCTTTTGGGCCCGGTGTGAGCATTGTCCATGTACTATCATTTTGTTGTGTATTTGATAGCTCATGGAGAGTATGGTCCCACGAGAGGGATATGATTATTGTATTCTGATGTAATGACAGTTTATTGTCATATATTTAGTTTGACCTTTTTTTTGCAATTAAAGTTGTTTGCTTACGTGGCCGGGTCTTGATTTGACCGTGGTGTGACAAAAATTATCTCTCCTGATGCAGTAATTCTTTATTTCTCTCTTTCTTAGGATGTACATTTCATTACATCAGTCAATTTCATTCATATAGGAGATTGTTAGAAGTTTAGTTTTTACAATGTGTTGTGAACACACTTTGAGACTAAATTTGATTAAGTTCCATACACGAAATTTGATGAACAATGATTAATTCATGTACTCCTAATGAGTAGATGAATTTAGTATATTTATCTATCAAAAATTAAGTTGATTTGAATGAAAATTTGTTTATCAAAGAAACTTCAATGCAAAGAAAAAAATTATGAATAGACAAGGTTGTCCCACATTGAAAAAATAAAGAAAAGTTGGTGAGTATATAAAGACCAAGAATGAACTCTTTTAATGGGTCCTTGGGCCCCTCAAGTTTTTAAAGGGGAGGGGATGAGTTATTTATAAAGTGGGTTTGATCCATTAACCTATGGGCTTATGGGTTTGACTCACGTGTGGCTGCGCCGCAACCGCCCGTCCCAACCAGATTTTGTTTGGTTTCGTGTTCTTGCGGGCCTAGTCGAGCTTGGGCTTGGGCTTGGGCTTGGTCTAGGGCTAGTTGAATATTAATTTTTTGGAGAAAATTTATTCAATTATTTTAATTTATAAAATTAAAAATTACACTTCGTTCCCCGGAGTTAACTTCTTTTTTTTTTGAAAGGTCACACCGTTTCAAATTTGAACGAAGCAAAAATTATAATTTATTTTCAGGAGTTTTTTCCTTTAATACGCGAACAGGTGCAACATTTTAATTTATGCAAAAAGGTTCCTGTACGTAGCTGTTTGGCCGAATGGGTGCAATTTGGGTCGAATGAGTATCTTTTCAAAGAAGAGTGACCTTCTAGAAATGCGTGAAGACTTCTATAAACTCCTCCACCATTCAGCATTCTTCATTCATTCGAAATTCATTATAAGTAAGAGTTAGAGAGTGCTAGAGCATCTATCATTTTGTAGTTTTTATTTGAGAGAGAGGAGACACTTGAAGGTTCGACGTAATCTTCTGATTTGGAGTACTGCTATCCAAATATCGTAGTTGTTGTATCTTAGGAGTCGCGCGGCATATTCCATAAGTACCAAGTGCGGGTCATCAACTACTTAAGGACACCAAATTTAATTCAAGTCTCAGCCATATCAAATTCTGCATCTTTAAATTTCTTTGTGTGCTATAGAAAATCTAAATTCTTTTACATTATTCAAACTTTCTGTTTTCCAAACAAAAGGAACACATAATTCTAACAGTATCACCTTGCACTAATCTTATATATACAGTAATAAAGAAATATTTGAAAACTAATCTAAATTTAAAAAGTCACGGTCACTTACAGTTCTAAAAGTGATTGGTTTTTACTTGCAAATTTCTTAGTGTTTCGTCTTTTTTACACGGCCAAAATTGGGAGATTGGTAAGTTATTGATAAATGAAAATCCGATAAGAAATCCGTTTAAATTTTACAATTTTATAAGTCTTCCCCACCTTGCTTCAATTTGAGAATGAAACAGGCTCAGTGAGACTTCAAAGAAACGGGGGACGGAAAATGGCAATCTCATGCCGAATAAAGTTTGATTTCGAGAATAAATTATTAGACAATTCTAGCCCAATCATGTTGATATTATGTTCGATTAACCTAATTTTTGCTTGAATACTTTACTCGATGATCTCAACATAATAAACGATTATTATCGCATTATTAAACCAAAAGTGGGCCTCACATTGTACGGGCAAAATTCATTTATTATTATTTTTTTTTTGATAACTCAATATACAGTACAAGGACATTGATTTGCAAAACCAATCCCACTGCAGATGGGCCCACAAGAAAGTGAATGGGAGCTTTGTCTCCTTTGATGACAGATGACTGATCCACCAAAACAGTAAACATCAACCCCATGGAAAAGGAAATACAAATTGAGAGATACTAACATCAAGGACATATACTTTAAGAATTTTTATTTTCAAAAATGGAAATCATTAGTATTCAAACAACTACCAGGATCCAGGGAAGCAATAGCCTTCCTAATCATGATAATGATTGTTGTGAGTTTTGTGGGGCTCAGATTCAAGCAGTTAATCCCGCGTGGCTGCTCGTAAACCTAGGAGGAGTTCAAGCTTATCTTTAAAAGATGCTACTGTTGCACTGAATCCCACCTCCTTGGAAAGTTAGCGATTAACTATTAAAACCAGTGTTTACGGAAAAAATTAAGGTGATATCATGTTTATTGTTGACATGTGGTACTACAATTTAATTATAAATTGTCATATTTATATACATATTTATAAAACAGTTATTAAGTTTTCAACTGAGATAGTTATATTTATCACCTAAAATTCATCATTATTAGTTATTAATTATACCACGTCATCAATGGTATGTGTTATAACCATTGCAATAAAGATTTTCTCACACAATTTTGGTTCTTGTTTTTAGAATTAGTTTTACAGCATATTTTTTTTTTTAAATTTGGTTAGTTGACGATTTTTGTAACTTATTTTTCAAAAATCTTAGGATAAATAACTATTTTTTTGTGAAAATATTATAAAGAATTTGAAAAGTATTGAAAACTACTTTCAATTAAAAATGAAATTAATAATGAATGTTTTTTATTTCAAAATCAATTTATGAGAAGTATTTTACAAAGGTAATTCTGAAAACTGTAAATAAACGATTTGGCGTTTGAGGCTGAGCTTGGCATTTCAGTTCTTCTTTTTGATCAGAGAAACTTAAAAGATAAATAAATTTGATCTATTTTAAAAAGAGATAAAAAAATATTTTAATAGATTTTTTGAAAAACATTATACAGAATTTTATATTTTCATGCTTCTCTTGTTAAAATAAAATATAAAATTATAAATTTTAATTAATGATATTTTTTGAAACTATTAAATTAACTATAGGAAGGTTTCTCGCTAATATTTTATTTCCCGTGGAAATTGTCAATTTTCGCGACAAATTATGTTCCCGCTAAAGGTTAAATCTACGACAAGGACCAAAGCACAAAAGGAACTCAATTTCAAAGAGAAAGAGAGGGTGGGCCCACTACAGAATGATGGCAGAATTGAATTGAAGTGAACATACATGAAATAACAAAAACAGTACTCTATTCTTTAAAATATGTTTGGTTGACGATTGAGATCAACTCAGTCCAGACCCCATCTATTAATACTTTACCGTACTCGTCTTGTGGACTCCATTTTTTAGTTTATCGATGACCTAAAATATTTATCTTGTAGTTCTCGTAATGATAATTATTTATTATAAA
>BRYE01000003.1:11483836-11486336 GCA_030159115.1 Actinidia arguta var. hypoleuca
GAATCTTCACGATGTAGAGGTTTGATTCCACATCACGACTGTTGCTTCAGCCGCGAGATCTTGTCTCAAGATGTGCATTGATCCACTCCACCAGAACCCGGGGATGAAGGATTGGGAGAGCAATCGTTGGCTGTTCCCTCTGGGAACTTCAACGGCGCATTGCGGCAAGAACTCGGCGTTCCTGGCTGCGACGGCAGCGGAAAAGTCGGTCTTGAGGTTCCTTGCCCGGGACTGTGGCGGTTCTGGCGGTGTTGAGAAGTAGTTGGTCCGCAGTGGTAATTTTATTTAGGGTTGAAATTGTGGAGTTTTAGTTTTTTGGTTTGTACCGAGACCAAAATGGTTTGCATTTAGAAGCTCCCCGATAAAGTGGTTCTGGCCTCGTTTGTTTGCCTGGATTAAATGGGATTGAACTGGACTCGTTGTTCAGTCTTGTATTTGTTTATAAAAAATAATTCCAGACAAGTAGTCCGACCGGTTAGTTCGGAATTAAGTCTATAGATGAAATTATTTTTTTGTCCTCATTAGTACAAATAGTCCGAAAACTAATAATCCAGAAAATATTAATCCGGAGACTAATAATTCGAAGACTATTAGTTCAGAAACTATTAGTCCAGTCCAAAAAACAAACGAGGCCAGTTTATTTGCAGTTTTTTTTAACATATTTATTTGGGTAAATTAGAATGACTTCTCTTAAGTTTTCGGGTTAATACATAAAGTATTCTTGACGTTTGAGAAATTACAATAATCTCACTTGAGATTTAAAACTTGTAACAGATTTTCTCATTTTAAACTGAACACCGTGAAATTTCGGGTTAATACAAAAAGCACTCATGACGTCAATTGTCTGTTAGCAAGATTGACTGTCTATCCATGATGTTAGTTGAATAATGGTTGGAATACCATATATGTTATTTTTTTGACAAAATTACTATATACCTCACAAGAATGTTGATTGAATAACCAAAAAGTGAATCTTATTGACCTATTAACCATTTAATTGTATTATTTATACAATTTTCGTTACTAATCTGCTTAAAAATAGTGATGAAAATTAATCACGTGTTGTCCATGTACTTAAATTAAATGTTCTTATGTCTAAAATATTATTATTTTTTTGTCATTCAATCAACATCCTTGTGGGAATATAGTAACTTTGTCAAAAAAAATAGCATGTATGGTATTTCAATAACTATTTAGCTGATATAATGGATGGACAGTCAATCTTGCTAACGGATAGTTGACGTCAAGAATACTTTGTGTATTAATCCGAAATCTATTACAAGTTTTAAATCTCTGTATTAATCCGGAACCTCAAGAAAGGTAAGTGTATTTCACTCTATTTATTTTGATAAATACAATTATTTTTTATATTTTTTAAATAGTAAACTTTCTTTACTTGTGAAATATTACCAAGATTTTTTATAGAGTTAATGTCTTGACAAAAATAATAAGATTATTTTTAGGTTTGAATTTTTATATATATATTTTTTTGAAATTGTTCTTATTTATATAGTAATTTTATTAAATTTGATAAAAAAATTATTTTTTAAATATATGAATGCTTAAAAAGTAAATTATTCAAATTAATTTATTTTTAATAATTAATAAAAAAATATAAATGAGCTAGTTTATAGATAGTGTTTTAAAAAAATATTCATTTTAATTGACATATTAAAAAATAAATTTATTTTTTTAAAATTTAAGAGAATATTTTGATCTTTTCTAAAAAAAAATTAAATGTTTGATAAAAGTTATAAAAAATAAATTTATAGTGTTGATAAAAAATTCAAAATTAAGAGAAATTAGTAATATTTTAAAAATTATAAGAAAAATATCTATAATTATAAGAAATCTCATGAAGTTCGGTGAAATTTATTCAAAAAAACTAGGGCCAGAGCGAATAATTTTGGGGCCAAATAATATCACCCTATAATGCTAGCCCACCAATAATTTATTTGCCATAATTGCCCCTGAAGCATCTAATAATTTTCCGATTGGAGGGTGTTCAATAGCTTGAGCCATGAGCTGGTCATTGGTAAATTTAGACGCCCACAAAAGTCACCCAATTTGACCCGTTCTTTTCTAGACTGGGTATCTGTTAAAATCCTTCTTCCTCAGATATTTTCCTTTCGCCGATCTTTGTCCAAATCATTTTCTTTTTCTTTTTCTTTTTCTTTTTCTTGTTTTTTTTTTTTTTTTGAAATGGAGAGAAATGGAGATTGTTTGGTAGAAGACAAATCTCACCCAGATATACAAGTTGATGGGCAAGGCCAAGGCCAAGGCCAAGGCCCTGTTCTGACTTCGAATTTCCTCTTGGATCATGTCGGAGAAGTTGTTCTGACCCTCAATTCAAATGGGTTGTCCTGGAATTTGATTGAATCCATACATAAAGTAAGCTTTTATCATCTTTTTCGTAAACCCCTTTTCGTTATGTTATTTATTAGGCGCATTGATGTCCTAAATTCCTCACTCAATATAGATTTGGCTCTGTTTGGTTTCC
>BRYE01000003.1:11521336-11528836 GCA_030159115.1 Actinidia arguta var. hypoleuca
TGATCTATTTTAGTGATTTAAATTGGTCATTTTATGAAATAAATTGAGAAGATAATTTCTATAAAATATTGTAGTGATCGAAAATCAGTTCTCACATAATTTAATCACATTATTTATGAAAAAAAAAAATAGACAATCTATATGGTGAATTATACTTGTTCTTCCAATAACAAATGTCCTAATCATGTAGCTGTTAATAACCAATCAACCTTATTTATTTATTTTTGCATAGACAATCATCTAAGCGAGTCTTGCAAGATGAACGGTTGAATTAACTCTATTTAGGTATAATTTATTTTAATTTTTATTATTTTACAAAATAGTATCATTGCATGAAATAGAATAATGAATACTTGTGTAGGTGGGGCTTTGCTAGGTGATATGATTAATAATAATCAAATAGGGACAAGTTGGTGGAAGATGGAAAGCATATGCACTAATTGGAATGCACACCATCAATTTAGATTCTTTATTGAGATTTAAGCAATTTTACAACTACCCAATCTTCTTAACATGTACCCCAATCACTTTCCTAAACAGTGGAAAAAAAATGGCAATACATTCTAAAATGTCTACAAATAGTAAATGAATAGGCAACAATCTAACAAGGGGGCTGATAATGCCATGAATGTGAATTATGGTGCCACACACCATTATTATATTTTTTTAGTCAAAATTACAATTTCACCCCTTAAGTTCAAGCATCAACTCTTTTTTTTAAAGGTGTGAGAACTTTTTTTTTTCCCTTATAAAAGATATTGATAAGAAAAAAGAGGATAAACATGAGAATTTATAAGTTATTTTTAAATTGTCCATTTGTGAATTGTTTTTATTTTTAATTTTTTTTTTTTTACTTTTACCACTTGTCGGAATAGAAGGTTTATAAAATATAAAAATAGATCATATTTAAAAAACAGCTCCCTAATTTACAAACAAGCGCATAAAATTAACATATAAGTTCTCACACAAATCCTAAACGTTTCAACCTAGTAAAAATCCTTAAAGCAGCACTAATTTACTAAAACCTAAGTTAATCCAAAATAGTTTAATCATATTACATAAACTATATATATATATATATATATATATACAAAACCAAATTTGTAATTTTCATGTCTAAGCAAGATTCTCTTTCTCACAAATTTAGCTTCTTTTTTTGGTCATTAACTAAGTTAAGTGGCAAGTAAAACACAAGAGGTAATTAATTACACATTGACATCTAGCTCTGATCTGTTCGGTTGTTGTTTTCATAATAACGTTTACAAGAAGATTTTTCAACAATTTGTTCGATTGAAGTTTTTTAAACTTTTTTTGTAGTCTTGGAAAAGAAGACTTTATTAAAAAAATTGAAAAAAATATATTCAAATTCTCAATAATTATTTCCATTCAAAAGTAAATAACACATGAAAACAAAATGGTTTTGTTTACAAAATAATCTTTTTAAAATGTTGTGCAAAACTAATTTTAAAAACTAAACCAGGCAAACTAGTTGAAAAATCCATGTATTGTGATCATTAAATCAGAATTCTATATGCAGGAAAAAAAAAATAGTAAAAAATGACTCATTCTTGTATTCGTTTGACTTTACATAGATATTGGCATCCAAGATGTTTATTCAAACAATTATTAAAAGTCAGAGAATAATCACCCATATTCTCTGAATTAACACTTGCTTATAATACATAATGCACTAATTAGTATAATCAGCCTCTAAATCTGATTAAAATAATTTGGGTTACGCTGACGTTATGTGTTTTCCATAATTTAGTGCTTTCATGTATTAACCTTTGTGTTAATATATATGTTTTTATGATAAAGCGATTACTTTAAATAAAATAAAAAAAGTTATTTGATTTCATATCTAAGCTTCTTGTCTGCGTTTTACTTTTTTATTATTTTTATTATTTTTAATGATGAGTCCAGTGCTCTACCTAGCTAAAGATTAGACAGAGAGACAGGCCAATGGCTCTCATTCAAATTTTGTCTCTTAGAAAGAGTAAGGGGGTACAATTTTCCATTAAACTCAAAAGGAGACGGTTGAATGTTAAGTTAGCTTTAACTCCATGCTTAGAGTTACCAGGAATGACTCAATGCTCTTCTGTGTTTGCTCTCTCAAAGATGTTCTCTTTTAATGTAGTTTTTGAGCTTTCAATGAAACTTTAATTTTCTTAGTTATTGTTTTCAAATTCTGTGTAAATCTCAGCTTATTATGTAATTTGTGTGGAAGAATGTGAGAAGAGAGAAAAATAGAGAGTTTGAGAGTAAATAACTTGTAAGCTTGTTCATTTTTATATTGCTACCACCCGATGATATAGGCACGTTGCAAATATATGTCTCTGTGTATGTGTGAGTGCTTATGTGTTTCTATTCGTTTCTGGGCATAACAATTGAAGTGTCTCAACTAATTTTTTGTTATTTAATTTATTTTTTTGGGGTTAAAGAATATCCATAATGCCATTAATAGAGTAACAATTGAGCCCTTCACTTTCATCACAAAAGTGTTGTTTTTGATTTAAAGTACTTTATTTACACAATTTTCGGATACCATTCTCTCACAAAGGGTTGGTCACACAGTAGGATATATATGTTATGAGAGTTGTATCTGATGTTATATCCAAAAATTGTGCGACTAAGCTCCACATGGACAATTTCAAATAAAAGAGTTATTAGGTAAAAGAAGTTTCAAATAGGGATACAAAATTCTAATCTTGAAGTAACAAATATACATGCCTATAAAGTTTAAGTGCACATATGAAATACATATTCAGTTTTGACCAACGAATACAACTACAAGCAAAACAAGAGAAGAAGATGGGGAAAAAAAAAATTAAAATCGACAAAGTAGAACTTAAGGAAAGCAGAAGCTAGGTGGATAAAGAGAGATGATCACACATGCGAGAAAATAAAAACTAAACAAAAAGAATAAATAATGAGCAAAATTGGATATGTTTTTCATTTTTTAGCAAGGCTAAATTTAGGTAACTAACTATATAGTATTACGTAAAAAAAATTATACCTCAAGAAATAACACGGTTACTTTCTAAGAATAAAAAATTAAAGTGGTGTACATTAATTTCTCAAAAAACAAACAATCTCAAGGCACAGAACTTATAGAAATAGAGTTTTTAATTTTTTTTTAAATGGTCGGTCACCGTGAGCCGCCACTAATTCATCTCTGACACACCCAAACCTTAATTAATGACCAATCTTCAATAACCTATTGCTCCCAAGTCAGTCTTGAAACTAGCGAATTTCTTGGTGATCTTAATATTCAAGTTTCTAGCAATAGAAATAGCAAACTAATTCCCTATAGAAAATAGTGATAGTTTAAAGTTAATCAAATTCATTGATTGTGTAAAGGGACAAAATATATAATGACGGAGTCTGACTTGGTTAGAGCAGAGGCCTCCACCGAGTTATCGCCTCGTCGGATCTTGGTGCAGACAACATCGAAGATAGGCCCTGTCCGAACTAAAGCTACCCCTATGCCCGAGTTGTCGCTACTTAGAAAGCTCAGTAGGGTGACCAAGTTTAAGCCTGAACGAGGGACAACAGTCGACGGTAATCTCGAGGGATGTCAAGGGACAAAAGGTGACTTGCACGTCGAAATTCCTTCTGACAACTCCCATGCCTAGATGAGGATGTCGATAGAATAATGAGGAGCTACTTGGCAAGCCCTAGGAGCATGGCTGGGTCAATCAGGCATCATTGACATAGCAGTCTGCGGGTACGAGCAGGTGCCGAGATGCAGTATTTCCAATGATGGGACAGCTAGCGCGTCAAGATATTCGCTGAGCTGTAGCATATAAAATCAGCCTCTCTTTCATTAAAAGGTACACACATTTTGTCTAAAGAACTTATACACACTCTCTCTACATGTTCTGATCATCTAACTTGATCATCGGATAGCCGTTTTTCAAAAATAGGTATGGCGACCGGTTTTACTGTTCCAATGTTGCAGCTAGGACATTGTTAGACGACATGTTAAAGCCATCAACACAACCGTTTAACAACCACATGCGTCTATCCTTGATTTTCTTCCTCGCATCCTATAAACATATACACCTCACAATTGGCGCCGTCTATGGGAAAATCAATTATAGACATTCGCAAAACCAGTTCTGATGGCATCACAGAGCAGCAACCGTTTCAGCAGTTGAGAAACTCGTAGGGAGACCCCTCATGTACCCAAAACTCTGAGGCGTAGAGGGGGTAAACTACTGGAAGATTCCCAAAAGGCGGCCAAGGCCACCTCTAGGCAGAATACATGTTAGTTACTCCCTAGAGGAGCGGACAACTGGGACATAACCAAGCAACGAGCAGGCAAAAAAGATCACTCGACTCAGCGAAAGCTGGCATATATTTCTGTGAGCAGCTCAACGCTAAGCGAGATCGAGAAAGAGATCTGTGGGCTAATTCGATGGCCAAAAAGCGATCGCAACAAGTAGGATTGCTCCTGCGGGTTTAACAATCCACACGATTTAGAACGAGCAAAGGAAGGCAGTTCCTAGATTCCAAACACCATTCTCCTAAGACATCGAGGGAATAGACCCACTAGAGAAGTTTACGCTTCCAAAGTTCATGTTATATGATGGGAAGTTAGATCCGAGGTCCCATGTAAGCCATGTCAGGCAAATGATGGCTCTTTGGAACCACATGGATGCCTTGATGTATCGTGTGTTCCCATCAAGCTTAGGAGATCTCGAACTGAAGTGGTTCGATAAGCTACCCGCATGGTCAATAGAGAACTTTCATCAACTGACTAAGTCATTCGTAGCTCAATTCGTGATCAATACAAAGGGGCCGAAAGGCGTAGATTTATTGTTGACACTCAGAAAGGGCAAGAATGAGATAATCAGGAATTACAGCAAGCGATACTGAGAGATATACAATGAGATCGAGGAGTTGGCAGCGGCGAGGTATAAGCTCGAGTTAACTCCTGGGGAGAGACATTGGGAAGACTTGATGCTCAACCCTCCAACCGACCTCTAAGACCTCATGTCCTGGGTCAAAATGTTCACTTGGTTGGAGGACGACGTCAAGCAAGCAAAAAAAGCTACAAGGACTACTACCAGGGGTGAGGGTCAATACAAGAAGCATAAGAAAAGCTCAGTTGACTACCAGAGTCAGGTGTGGCAGGGGATCAATGTGATTTTCAAAGAACCAATCCACAAACTCCTCACCCGAATCTGAGATAAACCTTATTTCAGAAAGCCTGAACCTATGAGAGGAGATCCCAAAAGACGTAACCAACAGTAGAGATGTTCCTTCCACGAAAAAAGAAGGCACAAAACAGAAAACTACAGAGCACTGAAGGTTTTTCTGGACTAGCTAATTTGAGATGGACACCTGAAGAAGTACGTGGATGAGGAGAAAACTCGACCAGAAAAGACTAAGGTCATACCGAACCCAAGGTTCAAACGAGGCAATGATGAGGCAAACAAAACCACGAAAGAGGAAGAAGATCTTTCCTTGGGCACTATTCACATGATAGGTATCCCAAACTACCCTAATCTTAAGAATAGTATCATGGGAGAGATCCGAATGATTCGACAAATGAATGAGGTACTCTCGGTACAATCAACAACTAAGAAGTCAAAGCAGACGATGTTTGAACCAGGGAGCATCACATTCACCAAAGTTGACCTGGAAAGGGTACAACATCCCCATTCCGACCGCCTGGTCATCCAGTTCAAAATGAATGGCTATGACTTGAAAATGATCTTGGTGGTACAGGAAGCTCAGTTGAGTTGATGTATTATGACTTATTTAAACAACTTAAGCTTTCTCAATCAGACCTAAAGCCAGCCCGAGTTCTCTTGGTAGGATTCAATACTTAGTCTCATTGGGCCTTGGGAACCGTGACCCTCAAATTCCAAGTTGATTCCTAAGAGCTAGTGATATAGTTCGTTGTTGTAGAATACCTTCCCCATATAATGCAATTATTGATCGAGATTGGTTGCACAAGATAAAGGGGGTGGTCTCCATACTATATTAGGTCATCAAGTTTATCATCCCCCGAGGTGAAGAAACTCTTTATGGAGATCAAGTAGTGGCCAAACAGTGTTACCTCGCTATGGTCTCCACTAAATCAGCCATGCAGGAGGTGCAACTAATCGAGGAGGAGCACGAGGTCCTGGAGGACATCCAGAGGAATCCCGAGACTAAGGTCATGGAAGACCTAATACACTATGAATTGGATGAGCCAAGCTCAGACCATTTCTTTCTCACCGGTGCAAACCTAGAGGAACGAGAGAGAACCGAGCTCATTCAGTTCCTTAAAACTAATATCAAAGTCTTCTCATGGACACCTTACGAGATACCTGTGAGAGACCCAAACTTCATCAAACATGAGTTGAATGCCCTGCCTGACTATCGACCAGTGAAACAACAAGGGAAGAGATCCACAACCGAGCAAGTGAATTCAATGATTGAAGAAGTGAAAAAATTAAAAGAAGTGAGTGCAATAACTGAAGTTCTTCTTTACCCGAGCTGGTTGTCCAACACAGTCGTGATAAAAAAGAAGAAAGGCAAATGGAAGGTCTATGTTGATTTCACAAGTCTCAACCAAGCTTGCCCAAAAGATTTCTTTCCATTGTCGAAGATTGACTAATTGGTGGACTCTATCTCGGGTCATGCCCGGATGAGTTTTTTGGATGCATACTGAGGTTACCACCAAATAGCCATGCACGAGCCTGACTAGGAGAAGACTGCATTCATCACCCCCCGAGGTGTATTCTGCTACAAGGTTATGCCATTCAACTTAAAAAATGCTGGGCCCACATATTAGAGGATGATCACCTATCCTGGGTAAAATCATGGATGCCTACATCGACGATATGATAGTCAAGAGCAAAGAAGAACCAGACCACATCAGGGATCTGATCGAAGTGTTCACAATATTAAAAAGACACATATTAAGATTGAACATGGCAAAATGTGCCTTCGAGGTTAGCTTGGGAAATTTTTGGGACATTTGGTGACAAAGCGAGAGATCGAGGTGAATCCAAAGCAAATAAAAACAATCAACGACCTCGTCAGATCAAGAACTACGAAGGAATTTCAAAAACTAACCAGGATGGCAGCAGCACTGAATAGATTCATTAATAAGTCCTCGAATAAATATCGTCCATTTTTCAAACTCCTTCGCAAAAATAATTTTTTTTTATGGAATGAGCTTGCACTCTAACAATTCAAGAAATACATAATTAAACCATCGTTTCTTTCCACACCGGATGAGGGTGAGTTGCTCTATGTCGACTTCGTTGTCTTTGAACATGCCGCTAGCTCGGTACTCTTGAGAGAGGTAGATGGAGAGAAACACCCGATCTACTTTGATAGCAAGACGTTTACGGATTGCTAAACAAGGTACTTGCCACTGGATAAGCTCATTCTAGCACTGGTCTTAACCTTGTAGAAACTCATGAATTACTTTCAAGCTCATCCCATCGCTGTGTATATAGAGTTTTCTCTAAAAAATATTTCATCAAAGGTAGATCT
>BRYE01000003.1:11556336-11563836 GCA_030159115.1 Actinidia arguta var. hypoleuca
AAACTACTAGATGATGCCTAAAGGGTGGCCAAGGCCACCTCTAGGAAGAATCCAGGTTAGTTGCTCCCTGGAGGAGCGGACAGCCAGGACATAACCATCCAACGCCTACAGACGCAGTTGGCCGAGATGGCATAAATTTTGATTGACAACAAGCTAATAAGGCCACCCTAAGTGGCAGGGGCAGGACAGTCTACAATAGGAAACAAAGACCCATCCCAATTGCCTCGCGAGGTCGAGATAAGAGACAACACAGGTCCCACGTTAGCTTGAATAGCCGAATTGACAACAAATCTATAGCAACGAGCAAATGGAGAAGATTACTCAACTAAACTAAGGCTGCTGTGGATCTCCGTGAGTAACTCAATGCTAAGCGAGATCGAGAGGGAGATCTACGGATTAAAATCAACGGACGAAAAACGATCGCGACAAGCAAGGTTGCTCTTGCAGGTTCAGTGGTCTGCATGATTTGGAGCGAGCAAAAGGTGGCAGTCCCTAAATACCAAATGCTATTCTCCCAAGACATTGAGGGAATGGATCCACCAGAGAAGTTTACACCACCAAGATTCACGTTATACGACAGGAAGTTAGATTCTAGGTCCCATGTAAGCCACATCAGGCGAATGATGGCTCCTTGAAATCACATGGATGTCTTTATGTGCCGCATGTTCTCATCAAGCTTAGGAGACCTCGGATTGAAGTGGTTTGACAAACTGCATGTGGGGTCAATAGAGAACTTCCATTAACTGACCGAATCATTTGTAGCTCGGTTCGTGATCAACACAAAGGTGCTGAAAGGCATAAGTTCTCTTTTGACTCTCAAAAAGGGCAAGAACAAGACAATCAAAAACTACAGCAAGTTATACTGGGAGACATACAATGAGATTGAAGATTGTTCTGAGGAGTTAGTAATGGCGAGCTACAAGCTTGGGATGACTCCTGGTGAGAGACTCTAGGAGAACTTGACACTCATGTCCTGGGTCGAGATGTTCGCCCGATTAGAGGATGACATCAAACAAGCTAAAAAAGCTACAGGGACAACTGCTAGGGGTGAAGGTCCATTCAAAAAGCAAAAGGAAAGCTCGGTTGACTACGAAGTCAGGTGAGGCAGGGGATCAACGTGATTTTTAAAGAATTGATCTATAAGCTTATTTCAAAAATCCCGAACCCATGAGAGGAGATCTCAAAAGATACAACCAACGGTAGAGGTATTTTTTCCACAAAGAAAGAGGACACAAGACAGAGAACTATCGGGCCCTGAAGGTTTTCACTAGCTGGTCCAAGATGGACACCTGAAGGAGTTCGTGGATGAGGAGAAGACTCGAGCAGAGAAGGTAGAGGTCAAACCTAACCCAAGGTTCGACCGAGGTAATGACGAGACAGACAAAATCACATAGGAGGAAAAGGATCTTCCCTTGGGTACTATTCACATGATAGGGATCCAAATCACCTAAATTTTAAGAATAAAATCTAAAAAGAGATTCGAATGATCACATGATAGGGGGTCGTATCAATCCAATCTATGGCTAAGAATCCAAGGCAAACAAAATCCAAGCCAAGGAGCATGATGTTCACCAAAGCCAACCTAAAGAAGGTGTAACATCCTCATTCTGATCCCCTGGTCATCCAGCTCAGAATGAACGGCTATGACGTGAAGAGGATCGTGGTGAATATAGGAAGCTCAGTTGAGGTGATGTATTTCGACTTATTTAAAAAACTTAAGCTTTCTCAATTAGACCTAAAGCCAGCTCGAGCTCCCCTGGTAGGATTCAATGCCTAGTCTCATTGGCTCTTGGGAACCATGACCCTCAAAGTATGAGCTAGTGATAGAGTTTGTTGTTGTGGACATTCCTTCCCCATATAATGCAATTGTTATCCCAGATTGGTTGCACAAGATGAAGGGGGTGGCCTCCACATTACATTAGGCCAGCCATCAAGTTTGTCACCCTGAGGTGAATAAACCCTTTATGGAGATCAAGTAGCGGCCAAACAATACTACCTCGCTACAGTCTCCACTAAGGCAGCCATGCAAGAGGTGCAACTGATCGAAAAGGAGCACGAAGTCTTGGAGAACGTCGGGAGGGACCCGAGGTTAAAGTCGTGGAGGACCTGATACGCTATGAATTGGATGAGCTAAGCTCAGATCGTTTCTTTTCATCGGTGCAAACTTGGAGGAACAAGAGAGAATCAAGCTCATCCAATTCCTTAAAGCTAATATTGATGTCTTCGCATGTACACCTTACGAGATGTCCGAGATAGACCCCAACTTCATCAGACACGAGCTGAACATCCTGCCCGACTTCCGACTAGTGAAATAACAAGGGAGGCGATCGAAAAAGTGGAAAAGTTAAAGGAGGCAAGTGCAATAACTGAAGTTCTTTACCCGAACTGGTTGTCAAACAAGATCATTGTAAATAAAAAGATCGGCAAATGGAGAGTGTGCGTCGACTTCACAAGTCTTAATCGAGTTTGTCCTTGAGACTGTTTTCCTTTTTCGAAAATGATCAATTGGTTGACTTTACCTTGAGTCATGCTTGGATGAGCTTCTTGGATGCATACCAGGGTTACCACCAAATACCCATGCACGAGCTCGATCAGGAGAAGACTACATTCATTACCCCTCCCAAGGTGTATTCTGCTATAAGGTTATACCCTTTGGTTTAAAAAATGTTGGGGCCACATATTAGAAAATGATTACAAAAATATTTGAGTCAATCCTGGGTAAAACTATGGACTCTTACATCAATGATGTGGTGGCCAATAGCAAAAAAGAGCCATACCACATTAGGGATATGACCTAAGTGTTCACAATATGGAAGAGACACAAGCTAAGATTGAATGCGGCAAAATGTGCCTTCGGGGTTAGCTCAAGAAAAATTTGGAAGAGACACTTGATGACTAGACGAGGGATCAAGGTGAATTCGGAGTAAATAACAGCAATAAGCATGTCACGCCCCAAATAACTCAAGATTCGGTCACGTAGACAAATACCATAATTAAATAAAAACCAGCGAAAATAATCATATATGATAACATATTGTCATTACAACAGAGTGCAGCTCATCAAATCCCTCCCATAGGACCATGTTCTCCATGAGCTATCAAATACAAAACAAAAATAATATCTCATGGACAATGCCCATACCGGGCCAAAAGAATAATTACAATTTCCAAAAGTACATTTATATATTTCCTAGATAAAAGAAAGGTAATGACAATCCACATGCCTCACGACTCAGGATAACCCTCGGTATCTGAAATTTATTTTATAATAAATATGAGTTACCTTGAAAAGATTTAACAATGCACTTGATGTCTTAAGCTAAAATCATGATACATAATCATATAATGAAAATATAATGCAATAAAGTATGCTTTCATTCATCTCAAAATATACTTTTGATTTCTCAAATCAACAATTTTTCTAAAATTTTAGCTTTTCTCAAAAAGTAATAATCCAATCATTTCCAAATTTTTTATTTTTTTCTTCAAAAAGCAATAACCCAGTAATCTCGAATAACATACCTAGGCTAATACATATACGGCCTTATTTGCACTAAGCATGTGAGACAATATCCGGTCAACTTCTCGGGCTTTCACCAAAGGTTTTGACATTCCCTCATTCAGGCCTACTTCTCGGACTTTCACCGAAGGTTTGACATACCCAATATCCGACCTACTTCTCGAACTTTCACCGAAGATTTGACATACCCATTTTCCCATGCAGTTGTATCTAGGTCTTTCACCTCGGGCTTAATCTAGGTCAACTTATTTCGGTACATCCTAGCGTGTCATTTCCAAAACTATTTTCAAATTTCACACACACATAAACTTTGCATTTTCTAAAAGTTTAAATGTAAATAATGTACTATGCAAGTATTTAAAATCGTCAATAATGAACTATTACTGAAATCATTCAAATGCATTTGTTATAAACAATATTCATAATCATAAACATGAATCACAACCCAATGTATTTCCTTTTAAAAAAGTTTTTATAAAACTATACAACATGTGACTACTGGTAGTGATCTAGACACTACTGGTAGATAGTGTCCCAGAGACAAACCTACATAAAACTCTACCAGTAGTGAAAAATAGTACAACTAGTAGAAGACTATCCAGAGGCAAACTGCTAATAGTCACTACTGGTAGTAAAAGAGAGTACCACTGGTAGACAACCATCCATTGGCTAAATATTATAAATCACTACCGATAGTATAAAAGAATACTACCGGTAAACAATGAACTAGTGGCAAAAGTCCAAATAATCACTACCGATAATGAAACGAGTACTACCAATACACGACCATCTAGTGGCAAAATATGAAAAGTCACTACCGATAGTAGAAAAATGACTACCGATAGGTTGGGCCCTCGAACCAAATCCGAAAAACAAAGGAAACTACTGGTAAGAAAGATGTGACTACTGGTAGACATCGTAAAAAATAGAACAATTCCAGATCTCAGAACTCTAAAACTTTCATATAACTCAGATCCTCCATTAAGGGTTCAATACCCAAAATAATGCTTCAATAGGCTTTATATAAGCCATTAACAATAATTACAATATTAAACCCCAACAAGAAACCCCCTTTACCTCAAAGCCAAGCAATGCAAGCTCCAAAAGGATTGTTGAAGATGAGATAAACCCTAGAACTCCGATTCCAAACTTTCTTGGCTTAAAACAATGCCCTCATTGAGTAGATGATATTCTTCGAGGAATTTCTACTCAACCCACACCTCACACACTCAAATCTAAGCTCAAATGTATTAAAACCTTAGAGAGAGAAGAAAAGGAACATTAATGGCTAAAAATAAATGCTAATTTGGTCAAAAAAGATATAATAAATGTCTCATTGGGCCATAAGGCCTTGTTTGGCAACTTAGCCCAAATTAAATGTCTCATTCCTTTCTTACACAAGCCCAATTGTAAAATACACTTAGGCGCATAACGATGTATACATACATACATACATACATATATATATACATACATACATACATATATATATGCATACATATATACATACATATATATACACGTACACGTGGCATGATGACATCGCTAATGCATCATAAAAAGAAAAAAAAATATTTTTGAAACCTTATACAACAATCTCATCAGTCCAAGGACTACGAAGGAAGTTCAAAAACTGATCGGGATGGCAACAATACTGAATAGATTCATCAGTAAGTCCTCAGATAAATGTCGTCCATTTTTTAAACTCCTTCGCAAAAACACAAAAAAATTTATGGAATGAGGAATGTGAGCTCACACTCCAACAATTCAAGAAATATATAACTGATCTACCGCTTCTTTTCATGCTGGATGAGGGTGAGTTGCTCTACATTTACCTCATTGTCTCTTAACATGCCACTAGCTCGATACTCTTAAGGGAGGTAGATGGAGAGCAATGCCCGATCTACTTTGTCATCAAGACATTTACAAATTTTCAAATAAGGTACTTGCCGCTGGAGAAGATCGTTCTAGCATTGGTCTTAACCTCACGGAAACTCATGCACTACTTTCAAGCTCATTCCATCACTGTGTATATAGAGTTTTCACTAAAAAAATATTTTATCAAAGGTAAATTTGTCCAGCCAACTTTTCAAATGGACTATCAAGCTCAAACAATCAGATATAAAATTTTTGCTGAGGGTATCGATAAAAGGACAAGTCTTGGCTGATTTCGTGGCGGAGTTCTCGCACCGAGCTGTGAGTCTAGAGCAAGCTTGCCTTGTGTCTACACACAGAGAATGGGAGAGCTCAGTGGCAGGATCTTCTGAAACTCAATTAGTCCCCAGAGTCCCAGAGGTTGTCCTAGAACACCTCGGGATGCAGAAACAACGATCGTCGATGAGACAATTAAGGTACCCGAGGTTATTACAGAACCACCTCAGATCGATCCTACCTCAGATTGGAGAATGTTTATTGACGGAGCGAGAAACAGCCTGGGTGCGGGTGCTGATGCAGGTGCAAAAGCAGGAGTAGTCTTACAAAGCCCAAAGAGAGCAATTTTTGAACACTATCTCAAACTGAATTTCTCAACAACAAACAATAAAGCCAAATACGAAGCCTTCATTGTGGGACTCCGGTCCTTCAGCAAACTAAAGGTTCCTGAGCTCCATATATTTAGTAACTCAAAATAGGTAGTCAACCAAGTTATGGGTAAATTTGAATCTCGAGGAACCAAGATGGCTAAGTATTTGGTAGTGGCAAAGAACCTCCTTACCAAATTCAAAGCAGTAAAGATTGAGCAAGTAAGGAGGGACTTAAATTCACATGCAAACGCATTAGCAGGATTGGCGTCGGTTTTTGAAGAAAAAATAGGTTTGACCATCGCAGTCGATTTGATCTCGGTCCCTAGTCACAAACTGTCTCAGGAGTCCATTTTAGTTAATACTGAGCTGGGACCGAGCTGGATGGATCCAATTGTAAATTTTTTGCAGCATGATAAGTTACCAGAGCATAAGAGGGAGGTGCACAAACTCTAAGTAAAGGCAGCACAGTTCTGGATCTCACCCTTCGGGAACTTGTCAAAAGATCATATCTGGGGCCCTACATGTTGTGCGTCTACCCCAGCCTAGTTAAAGACGTGTTTTTTGAGATCCATAAGGGCATGTGCGAACTACATTCAAGAGGAAAATCACTAGCCCACCGAGCCTTAACTTAGGGATACTAGTGGCCATATATGCAAAAAGATGCCTTAGTGTGTGTTTATAAGTGTACCAAGTGCCAGCTATTTTCCCCCATGATTCATCAGCTAGCGAGGGACGTGACCCACCTCTTACCAGCCTTTTCACAATAGGGGATGGACATCATGGGGATCCTGCCCCAAGCTCTGGGGAATAAGAAGTTTCTGTTAGCAACAACAGACTACTTCACAAAATGGTTAGAAGTTGAACCGCTAGCCTAAATTAGGGAGATGGATGTGATCAGATTCATCCAAAGAAATATTTTGTCCAGGTTCGGCATCCCCAGGGCATTCGTGTCGAACAACGGCACTCAATTTGTGGGCAAAAAAGCTAAAGACCTATTGAAGCAACTCAAGATCAAATTTTATAATTCAACACCAAGATACCCGCAATGCAAAAGGCAAGTCGAGGAAGCTAACAAGATGATCATGAACAGAATCAAAATAAGGCTTGAAAAAGCCAAGGGCAAATGGGTCGAGGAACTGCCAAATATTTTATGGGCCTATCAAACCACATTATGGAAAGCAACGAATGAAACGCCTTATTCTTTGGCTTTTGGATTCGAAGATGTAATCCCGCTGGAGATTAGTTTGCCCATAATACGGACTGAGGCATACGACGCGAGTCACAATGAGGAAGTCTTAGCTCAAGACCTCGACCTTGATGACAAAATAAGAGAAAACGTGCTGATAAGAATGGCTGACTATTAGAAATAGATAGTCAAGATTTATAACAATAAGGTCCAACACAAAGAATTTTTAGTTGAAGATCTCATTTTGAGGAAGGTTATTGGAAACACCAAGG
>BRYE01000003.1:11568836-11576336 GCA_030159115.1 Actinidia arguta var. hypoleuca
TATCTTATTAGCTACAGGAGAGTTTGTTGTCTTGAAAGGAAAATCAACATGGCCGGGCAAAAGTGTCAGAATATAGAACTCTTAGGGACAGAGGTGGATGAATTGACAACGCGCACCAAGCTTTGCCCCACTAAGACTACTCATTATTTTCTAAGGGATAGCTACCAGACCCTCCCACTACCTCAAAGCCACCTCGGCAGTAGGATGCCCCAAGGGGCAAAACTCTAAAAGCATTTAGACTAATCCTAAGAGAGAGAAGTAGACTCAGAAAGAATGAAAGTTTTGGAAGCAAAATCAAGTGCGAATGGACCATCACTAATGAAGAAGGCGAATGGATTGCCATCAATGCAAAAGGTTAGCGGACCGCCATTAAAAGAGAAAGGCAGATCGGCATCAAAGGCTTCTGAAACAATAGAGCATGCACCAAGACAGTGACATTTTGCAGGTTAACTGTTGTCAACTAGCTAACAAGAGACATGCATGTGGCAGTTCCCACACACGCCGCGTGTCCCATCAGATGTGCAGTAATTGCACTTGGCAAAAAAATAGGGAAGAGTTAGCCGAGCTCCACACGAGTTCCAAACTCTGTCCTGCAAAGTTTTTCAAAGTGTACTCAGCCAAGGTGAGGGAAGGGTTAGCCGAGCTCAACGCGAGCTATGAACTTTGTCCTAAAAGCCTTGCGAGAGTACAATTAGCCAAAGATTTAAGGGAGAGTGAATCGAGATTTACATGAGTTCCGAACTCTACCCCATGAAGTTTTCCAGAGTGTACTCAGCCAAGGTGAGGGAAGGGTTAGCCAAGTTCTACGCGAGTTCCGAACTTTGTTCCCAAAGCCTTGTAAGAGTACACTTAGCTAGAGATTTAAGGGAGAGCTAGCCGAGTTCTATGCGAGTTCCAAACTCTGTGTGGCAAAGTTTTCTAGAGGGTACTCAGCCAAGGTTAGGGAAGGGTTAGCCGAGCTCGACGCAAGCTCTGAACTTTGTCCCAAAACCCTTATAAGAGTACACTTAGCCAAAGACTTAAGGTAGAGTTAGCCAAGCTCCACACGAGTTTTGAACTCTATTCCAAGAGGTTTTCCAGAGTTTACTCAGCCAAAATGAGTGAAGAGTTAGCCGAGCTCGATGCGAGCTCGAACTTTGTCCCCAAAGCTTTGCAAGATAACACTTATCCAGAGATTTAGAAGAGAGTTAGCCGAGTTCCACGCGAGTTCCGGACTCTATCCCGAGAGTTTTGCCTAAGTATACTTAGCAAAAATTTAAGTAAGAGTTAGCTGAGCTCTTCGCAAGCTCTGAGCTATGTCCCAAAAAGTTTATCAAAGTATATTTAGCCATAGGTTTTTTAAGGAAGGGCTAGCTGAACTCTACGCACGTTTCGAGCTCTATCCCTTGAGGTTTACTTGGGCAATGAAAAAAAAATAAAAGCGCACAGAATAATAAGTCTCACGCAAACAAGCTAAAAAACAAGAATGGAGTTCTTGGATGTCTTAAAAAGAAATTTTTACAAAGTTCATACAAAACAAAACAAATTAGAGCACATCAAATCTCAAGAGAAGGATCCTGGGCTGCATCTTCACCAGCTCCCTTCGCAGTTGCTTTCCCAGCTTCTTCAACAATTGTCTTCCCAACCTCCTCTGCGAGCTTGGTTATCCAACATGGTTGTGGTAAAGAAGAAGATCGGCAAATGGAGAGTATGTGTGGATTTCACAAGCTTTAATCGAGCTTGTCCTAAAGACTATTTTCCATTGCCGAAAATTGATCAATTGGTGAATTCTACCTAGGGCCATGCTCGGATGAGCTTTTTAGATGCGTACTAAGGCTACCATCAGATTGCCATGCACGAGCCTAATCAAGAGAAAACTGCATTCATCACTCCCCGAGGCATATTCTGTTACAAGGTCATGTCCTTCAGTCTGAAGAACGCTGGAGCCACATATCAAAGGATGATCACGAAAAATGTTTGAGCCGATCCTATGTAAAACACAGGATGCTTACATCAACGATATGGTGGTCAAGAGCAAAGAAGAGTCGGACCACATCAAGGACTTGACTAAAGTGTTTACAATATTCAAAAGACGCAAACTGAGATTGAACGTGGTGAAGTGTGCCTTCGGGGTGAGCTCAGAAAAATTTTAAGGACACTTAATAACCAAACGAGGGATTGAGGCAAACCCGAAACAAATCACAGTGATCAACAATCTCGTTAGTCCAAAAACCGCAAAGGAGGTCCAGAAACTCACTGGGATGGCAGCGTCGCTGAACAGGTTCATTAGTAAGTCCTCAGACAAATGTCATCCATTTTTCAAACTCCTTCGAAAGAATGTGAAATTTTCATTGAAGGAGGAATGCGAGCTCGCACTCTAACAATTCAAAAAGTACTTAACTGAACTGCCACTTCTTTCCACTTCGGATGAGGGAGAGCCGCTCTACGTTTATCTCACCGTCTCTAAACAAGTCATTAGTTCGGTACTGTTAGGAGAGGTGAACGAAGAACAGCGCCCAATCTACTTTGTTAGCAAGACGTTTACGGATTGCCAAATAAGGTATTTGTCGTTGGAGAAGCTGGTGTTGGCTCTGGTTTTAACCTCACAGAAACTCATGCATTATTTTCAAGCTTATCCCATAACTGTATACACTGAGTTTTTGCTAAAAAGTCAAACATAAAGTTTTTGCCTAGGGCAGCAATTAAAGGACAGGTGCTTGCCGGTTTCATGGCAGAGTTCTCACCCCGAGCTGTGAGTCCAAAATAAGGATGCCTTATGTCTGCACACAGAAGGGAGGAAAGCTCAAGGGCAGAACCTTCTGAAACCCAATGCGAATTTGGGGGTCTCGAGGTTATCCAATAACCACCCCGAACTTTTGAAACAACAGCCGTTGAGGAGGCAACTGAGGGTCCAGAGGTTATAACAGAACCACCTCAGATCGACCCCAATTCAGCCTAGAAAATGTTCGTTGATGGAGCCAAGAACAATTTGGGAGCAGATGCGATTATAGTATTGAAGAGCTTGGAAGTGGCATTTTTTTAACAATGTCTCAGACTGAACTTTGCCGCAATAAACAATGAAGCCGAATACGAAGTCTTCATTGCAGGACTCCGGTTCTTTAGCAAATTAAAGTTTTTCGAGCTCCATATATTAACTGACTCGAAACTGGTTGTTAACCAAGTCACGAGAAAGTTTGAAGCTCGGGGAGCCAAGATGGCAAAGTCCTTGGCGGTAGAAAAGAACCTCCTAACTGAATTCAAAGCAGTGAAGATCGAATAGGTTAGGAGAAACTTAAACTCACACGCAGACGCACTAGCAGGCTTGGCATCGGTATTTGAAGAAGAAGTGGGGAGAACCGTCGCAGTCGACGTAATCCTAGGCCCCAATCTCAAAATGCCACAAGAACTTGTCTTAGTCAATACTAAGCTAGGACCGAGCTGGATGGACCCAATTGTCAACTTCATACGTCACGACAGACTTTCAGAGGACAAAAGAGAAGCGCACAAAATTCGGGTGAAGGCAACACGTTTCTAGATCTCTTCCTCCAGAGATTTATACAAAAGGTCATAGTTGGGACCTTACTTGTTGTGCGTTCACCTGAGCCAAGTCGAAGACGTGCTTTTTGAGATCCATGAGGGAATGTGCGGATTACACTCGGGGAAAGCTCACCGAGCTCTCACCTAGGGATATTGGTGGCCTTACATGCAGAAGAACGCCCAAGTGTATGTTCGAAAATGCACCAAGTGCCAGCTCTTTTCTCCACTAATTTATCGGCCAGCAAGGGACTTGATCCCTCTCACCAGTCCATGGCCCTTTGGCTAGTGAGGAATAGACATTATGGGGGGTTTTATCCCGAGCTTTAGAGAATAAGAAATTTTGATTAGCAGCGACTGACTGCTTCACGAAGTGGGAGGTAGACGTGATTAGATTTATCAGAAGAAACATTTTGCCAAGGTTCAGCATCCCAAGAACATTCATATCAGACAACGGAATCCAGTTCATCTACAAAAATGTTAAAGACTTGTTAGAACAGCTGAAGATTGAATTTTACAACTCAACACCGAGCTACCTTCAGTGCAACGGACAGGCCGAGGCCACCAACAAGACAATCATGAACGGGATCAAGAAAAGGCTTGAGAAAACCAAAGAAAAATAGGTCGATGAACTAACAAAAATTTGTTGGCCTATTGAATCACACCATGGAAGGCAACGAACGAAACGCCTTACTCTCTGGCTTTCGAATTCGAAGTTATAATCCCGTTGGAGTTCGGGTTATCCACAATACGAACCAAAGCATACGACGCCATTCACAATGAAGAAATCCTAGCTCGGGACCTCGACCTCATAGACGAAAGAAGAGAAAACGCACTTATATGGATGGATGACTACCAGAAGCAGCTAGCCAAAACATAAAATCAGAAGGTCCAACATAGAGAACATCTAGTTGGGGACCTTGTCCTGAGGAAGGTTGTTAGAAATACCAAAGACTCGGTAGACAGGAAACTCAGACCGAACTGGGAAGGGCTGTACAAGATAGTCAAGCTAGCCGGTAATGGCGCTTACTACCTCAAAGACATGGAAGCAAAACAAGTCCTGAGACCTTGGAATTCCAACAATCTGAAGAAATACTACCCTTGAAATGTAACTTTCTCAGCCGATTAGAAGTCCATGTCAATACACTTGCTCATATATTTTTTTTTTATTATTATTCTATGGAATGAAAAATTTTCCTAAATATACTTAGAAAAATTTCAAAGAGGAGTTAGCCGAGCTCCGAACGAGTTTCGAGCTCTGTCTCTTGAAAATTTTATAGAGTACGAACGAGGAAAAGTTAGCCGAGCTCCAAGCGAATTCTGAGCTCTGTCCAAAAATTTGCTTAAGTATACTTAGAAAAATTTTAAGGAGGAGTTAGCCGAGCTCCGAGCGAGTCCCAAGCTCTGACTCTTAAAAATTTTATAGAAAGTATACTTCAAAAAATTTATGAACTAGGAAGAGTTAACTGACTTCCAAGCGAGTTCCGAGCTCTGTCCAAAAATTTGCCTAAGTATACGTCGAAAAATTTCAGGGAGGAGTTAGCCGAGCTCTGTCTCTTGAAAATTTTACAGAAAGTATACTTCAAAAAATTTATGAACAAGGAAAAGTTAGCCAAGCTCCAAGCGAGTTCCGAGCTCTGTCCAAAAATTTACCTAAATATACTTTAAAAAATTTTAGAGAGGAGTTAGTGGAGCTCCGAGCGAGTTCCGAGCTCTATCTCTTGAAAATTTTACAGAGAGTATACTTAATAAAATTTCATGACGAAGGAAAATAAAATTAAGGTTAGGTAAAGCTCCGAGCTCCATTCTACAATCCAAACAAGATTCAAACAAACGATTTTATTTATATGAAATTGTTCAATTACAAGGCTAGCGCCCATTTATTACATAGAGCAGTTCCATCATTACATCAACTACAGAGAATCTCAATTTGATCAGTACAAAAGACTACTATGAAATCTACTCTATAAGGGCTACCGAGCTCCAAAGAGACAACCAATCTAGGCTGAAGGAACTACGGGAGGCTCCAGTCCCTGAGATACCTGAAAATCCACTTCACTGCAGCCCAATGCTCTTTCCCAGAATTGGAAAGAAATCTGCCAAGCTAAAGGATCTTCATAGAGTACAGTATCGGGAACGGGCATGATTTGGATGTTTTTCCCTCCAGGATCACACCTAGTCAATTATAAAACTATCTGAGCCAGCTGCCCAAAAGCGATTGTAAAGTTTATATTACCTCGGGCACACCGAACTCAGGAATAGCTTCCTTTTTTCAACATTCGGCACAAGAAAAACCCATGGAAGAGTTTGTCGAATCCATAGAGAAGAAGAGGAGTCGAGCTCAGGCTTCCAAAGCTCAGTAGCAACAGTCGAGCTCGTCTCCCCTATTTTCACTCGAGGTTTCTTGGTGGTCTCGCCGACAGCTCCTTCCCTTTGCGCTTGCCTGAAGGCGAAGCCTCAAATAGGCTTGGACTAACTTTCGTTGCCATCACAGACAACTCCATGACGGGGTCAATGGCTTTTGGGGGAATAGGAAGAGCCGTCACGATGGCGGGATTGGAAGTAGGAACGTCTTTCTTCAAATTTCTTAACTTCATTATGTTTGAATTGCCTGAGCTTGGATCAACAATTTCGACCCCTTTCACTACCTAAGGTGGGACATGCACGAGATTGTCAAAATGCTCGTCGTCAGGGCTCGAGATGAAGATCAATAGAGCTATGTCCATTGGTTTGACCGCGGAGATCACTCGATCATGCCTCTTGTTTAGCACAAGTCAACTTGCAACACCGTCGCTTTCTTCTTTCTCGTTGTTAAAGGGATCCGAGGAGGAGTGGCTAGACAAACTCGAGGTGGAACCCTCTCTAGAACCCTACTCAAACAAGCACAGAAACCCTATTGTCACACCAGACTCTGCCCGAACAAGCCTACCTGCAGCTAAGGGACAATCACCAGACCCTCTTGTCACCTAAAAAACTACCTTGGCAACAGAAGGGCCTGGGGGACAAAACCCTTAGGCCATAGGTCCTACAAGACAACCAGAACCCGTTTCATTGACGAGGACGGGTCATGGATGACCCGACTCGCAGAGACACAAAGTCCCAATAATGGCAGCCAAGTTGAAGCTAAAAAACCAAACACAGATAATAACAGACTAGCAAAAAATGAATGCGAGAACACAGATGCAAGACACACGAATGTACACAATAGATATCTGAGCACCAGAGGCTTTCCAAAGTGAAGCTTAAAAGGCAGTCGATGTCGCAGAGATCGAGGATCAAATGCTAGAAACCGAAATGGTGGTCGAAAAGACTATCATATGGCAGAAGTAAGGGAACAGATGCCCTTTCTATCTCTAGAAGGTTCAAAACACGGCGGTGAGAAATGGTAGCCAAACAGACGCCGAATAAGGAATGTGAAGAGGCGGAAAAAAAGTTAAAACATGTCTTAGTGGGTGCATGGAGCTACGTGTTGGTAACTGCCTCTCAGAACCCTGGGGACACGTGCACGTGACAATCGCTCAGTAGCGCATTCACACCAAATGAGCCCTTGGGGCGGGCAAAAGACTTCAGTGCATAAGCTTGAAAGTGCACGCAGCATAACTAAACGTAGACGCGTGTCTCCAACATTTATGGCAGAATGATAGACCCAGACAAGAGAAGGACAGTTGGCAAACACCGGCTCTACCACAAGGCAACCCCCAAAGAACGAATACGTCCAGCTCACATGACCTCGATGAGCATCCACCCAGCTCATGCAAAATGAGGGACAATTGTAAGAGGAAAAATTAGACGATGACGTAATCTAACCTTGCTAGGGCAAGGACCTCCGCCGAAGCTTCTTCCAATAATCAAGCTCAGTGGTCCCATCTGCCGGAGCTCGATTAAGACACCATTGGGCACTGACCTCGCTAGGGCGAAGACCTACTTCGAGCCCTTGCTATAGAGTGAGCTTGAAGGTCCTCTGCGCCGGAACTCAGAGCAGTCTTT
>BRYE01000003.1:11583836-11586336 GCA_030159115.1 Actinidia arguta var. hypoleuca
AAAGGAAGAGAGATTACAAGTACCAGCAGAAATTACATTAGTGTCCAATTGATAAAAGCACAGGAGCATTCGTCAACAATAAAAGAGTTCACATAAATGCCCTGTGAAAGGCCATTCATCAAAATCATTGCCCATAACTTTCCTGCAGCCGAGAATGCTCGGGAAAAGGGAGGGAGGTGGTTGGTACCTCCAACTTTGTCCATGCAAATTAGTTTTTGTTGGAATTGAAAAAGTTTGACATTACCAGCCTGAATTTATGCAATAGTTTCAATTGACACGTCTTCAAAAGCTTTGATGTCGATGCAAATAAATGGTAAAAAGGTCAAAAGAAATTCTTTTTTTTTTAATACAAGCGATTCCTACTCTATTTCTAACCTATGGGAAGAGAGAGGGGGTGTCAAGGTTTGGATCCTAGCAAGGTACGCAGAGCATTGGGTGCCTTACCACTTGGACTACCACTCGCACCTAGGTCGATAGAAATTCCAACATGAAAAGAAAACAGGATGATTACTAAACAAAAAGCATAGTTTCTTCAGTATATAACCTACCCAAATAAATCTAGTGAAATGAGACTTGTCAAAAACTAAAACAAGAATATGTAGGAGCTAAACACAATCTTTTAAACTATTTGGGGAAGGAGTTTCCCAAACTCAGAAGCAAGAGAAGCAAGTTCACAATCATCCTACTTTAACTGTGAGATGAAACAATGATAAATAAAGGAAACTTCTTCTATCAACCATGCACTGACTTTTGGTATCAACTACCTTTCCGACATCCCCAGTGCATCTCTCTTTCTCACAAGTGCCTTCCTCAATAATCCTACCATCCATTTTCCTTTCCCTTCTGTTTTTCTTAGCATATATTTTTATTTACTTTGGTCAGGTTATCCTGCCAAGGTTAGCAGTGAGGTCAATGGTGCCAACCTACAAACTGACAGAAAAAGTCTTGCAAATAGCACAGCACTAAATATTACCCTATATCCAAAAATTCCATCTTAAAACAATATATGCATGAAACGGAAATTATGGAACAAAATTATATCAGAACGTATCCGAAGCTAAAAGTGTACCTGTTAACGACAAGCTAGTACATTCCCTGCGAACATATCTTGACATAGCCTACATATAAATCAAAAGTTCAGTGAGCTTTCCCTCTTAAAGCACGATTAAAGTTTGTAAAATGGTCTCAAGGCTTGATAAAGTTTACTTAGAAGTGCCAAAATATGGTCGGTTTGGTTCGGGTATCTATCACGTGCGGGTGAAATTGGCATCCTTACACCCAAATTGCCACAACCTGGCATAGAGCACACATGATCTAGAACCCAAGGCAGCTCCACGACTAATAGAATTTCTCCATCAAAAATAATGAAAATAATTCACTTTTGATCACCCAAATACCAACTGGACTGCCATTTTATCATATCCTGTAGTTTTGCAAGCCAAAATAAAAGGGGGGAAAAAAAACTAATGTTCTGTATACACATGAATATAGGTGCTATGGTAACATATTTCCTCTGGTGTATCAATAAAAGATATAACGAACCCAATGATTTACAATGCTCTACAACCTTAATGGATTAAGGCAGAGATGAGAACTTGCCTGAACTGCTCGTAGACCATCAGCATCATTTGTTACTGATGAACCATCATCGAAAAATACATTCCTGTGGCACACATAAACAGTAATGCAGAGACTTAATCATGTCTAGCTATGGTAACAATCATCAACAAATAGTCTCTTGAACAGCATATTAGTCCATTATTAGGTCTTCAATTGTAGAATTTATGAATTGCTAAAAATTATGCATTTCTCATTGTCCATTCCGAATATCTCACAATTTCCATCGTCTATCAATTTGTTAGGATATTTAATAGTGAACTTCTCAGTTAGCAGCACTACCAACCTATTTGCATACAGGTCTCACTTGAAGTGAGCCACCTCTCCATACAACTGTTTGGCACTTAACCATTTATAAGGCTCTTTTGGTTAAGATGGTATTGACGACAAAATCATGGAAAATTTTCTACAGGACATGCAGATTAAAACCTTACTATTTTATGACAATAAAACATCGTAATCTTTTGCTTCTTAAACACACTTGATCACCATCATATACCTTCTAAATAGAAAAAAAAATAGTAAGTAGAAAAGATGACGAGAATGGTGGGAAAATACAAATCTGCTTCAATGTTTCCCATATCTTTTATATACTCTAGCTTTAGTATTACTTTTTAACCTTTTAAAGTCATAACTGAGTTGAATTTTAAAACTTCTTATGACTGGATTAGTCATCAGTGTCAACTCCACAACCACAGGTGTGCTTCTACTCTTGGTTAACTGATCTTAATTTGGCAAAATTCCCAAATTAAGGGTTAAACTAATTCAAGTTGGTTTGGCATTTATTGATAGTAAATGATTAATAGGTCTGTGATAAGTAAATTAGCTAGGAAGTATAAGGCAATGACGTTAGAAGGGATATAAATATCATATATAAACTAAG
>BRYE01000003.1:11591336-11593836 GCA_030159115.1 Actinidia arguta var. hypoleuca
AAAAAAAATTGAAACACGAGGACTACCATGCCCCGATAAGGATCAAAAATAATTTAATGATACATTGGAATACATCACCTCAATTGAATCACCTTCCAAAACTCTCTCACTACTGTTACTTTGTCTTGCTAGCTTGATTGTTTCTTTAGCAGCCATAGCTTCCGCGCAAAACAGCGTTCCATTTGCCTGGAATTTCTTGGACAAAGGCAGGACAAACTAGCCAAATTCATCTGTTATAACTATCCCAACACCAAAAGAAGCCTCTTCATAAACATCCGTCATTGGTGGAGACGGCCTGGTCCGTTGCTCCACCACTGCACTAGATGACGACGGGGTCTCAATTTGCTAGCCAAAATGCTTATAACATTATTTAACCACGCTGAATCAAAACTAATAAGGAACTCGCAACGAATTCCCTGATAGATATTCTCTTCAGGTCATCCCCATTACTTTCCAACCATTTAATGGATTGAAATTTTGGGATAGCATCATCGCCGATATATATTCAAAATTTCTTACTTGACTGCTCCAATTTCATCTAATGAACAGTTAAACATGACTACCACAAGGATCAAGAAGTTTCAATAGACACCAACCAATCATTCGGTGAGACGGCAAAAATTGAGGAGAATACTGATTTGTCTGCGACTTAAATTACTACTAATTTCTCTCTCTGACAACAATACATTGTTTGACATACAAGGGGCGCATTGCCAATTACAAAATTTGCTCCCAGAAATTGTAAGTAACCTAATTGAACTAAGCAAGCCTTCACATCGCTAACCTCGAACTCAAACCCTAACCTTCAAAAAAAATTTTAAAAATAGCATTTATATACATGTACAACATCAGAGGTATTGTCGAAGGCTTTCACCGCTCATGGACTCCATTTCCTTGAGTATCTCTTGTGCAATAGACTTAACTGGTAGCTCCACATCTTCCAGCAATTCACCAAGGAAGGGGATGGTTTCAGCTAAGAATACCAAATATTCTTCTTTAAGATTCTCCACAAGGTACTTCACAATTCTCAATCCTAATATACGGGATCGAACCTTGTCGCTACGAGTATGCATCAACACCTGCAATTTTGACAACAAAACGAAATACACCATTGGAAAAAATTAAATACTAATCCTTAATTTTTAGGAGACATCTTTGGCAAATACAAATTTTCGAAGGGGGGAAATACAGGACCAAAATTTGCACCCACTCTAATATAGATCAAAACTCGTAAGATATAAATTAACATAACCGACATGGTCAATGACTATTTAAAAGAATAGAAGTATCTGCATATACCAGTGGTAACAAATAAAACAAAAGGAGCTGACTGCCACGATGATTTTCAATAGGATAACACAAGAAAGGTTCAGCTCCACATCCACCAAGCAAGCAAAAAGCAACAAAAATAACAAACCCTTTTGACTTTGGTAGCAAGGTGTTAGAACCCTAGTTCCTCAACACGAGCATGGGTTGGTATGTGGTGGCACCTTGCACCCGCATTACCACTTATGGCAAAGGAATGAGGGAGGCATGCCTTGACAAGGTGGCGAATGTTTAAGACCGTGATACTGTAGAGCAAATGCAAGGCACAAGCGGAGTTGTTCCCGAATGCGTGACAGTGTGGGTTGTGAACAAAGATGTGTGCAAGACATTCAGCACGGTGCAGGCAGCAAGGCCAGTGCACTGGGTATGAACATGGACTGGCACCATCATGTTGCTGGCAATCAGACGGGAAGACAAACACTTGTGGGCACAATTGCTTGTCATTTAGACTCGGGCGTGAGCAAGCCTAGGCGCACCTGGTGCGTGTGTGCACAGACAGGCAGTTATGCTGGACAATTGCAGTCATAAATGGCAGAAGCAGTTATGACTGGGCAGTTACATTCTGCAAGAGAGCGGCAGTTGTGGAATTGTGTCTGAGAACACTTGTATTCGTAGGAGCACCTCAGGGACACTTGTCTTAAGGCTAATATGGGCAATTGTTGGCTAGCATTTGTGGCAGGCTTATGTTAGGACAAGTTTCCCTAGGCTATGTATCATGTTTAAATTATTGTTGCGTCTGTTTGTAACTGCTTGTTTTGTCTATAAATCAGGCAAGGGCCTCGGCAGATTGTAGTGAAGATGGAAGGCAAAGATTTCGTGTTCTGTGCTAGAATATCTCTTGGCAGATTCCTAGTATTGTTGGTGCAATAATAGGTTGGATTTTGATATGTAAATATTGTGTTGCCTCTATTTTGTAAAACCTCAAACGTGTGTGTCTGTGGGTATTTGGTTGAGACCAAGTGTTGAGACTTAATGCCATCACAGGGTCAAAAAATTAACCCCGTGACAGCAAGCCATATGTTCCACCATGCCATTCAGTGATATTTGCTTAGACAGTCAAAAATTGCGATTTGCAAAAGCCATGATTTACCAAATCTTGGAATAATGTCACAAGCAGAAAAAAAGAAAGATTAGTAAAATGAGATACACGAGGGGTGTAGTGCTTCTATTATTC
>BRYE01000003.1:11643836-11648836 GCA_030159115.1 Actinidia arguta var. hypoleuca
GGAGTTGAGCTACCCTCGAGACTCCCTCTCTCAATACCTTGCAAGACCACTCTTGTGGGCCCCAATCCGAGCCCACATCGATAATCCGAACGTCCACCTCGTAGACCTAGTATTGAAGGTCATTCATATAAAAAATCAATTTCATCGGATGTATATAAACACAAGAACAAATCTCATTTTATTTTATAAAATTAACGACTAATATGATTGTAAACTTAAGACGTCCATTTTATAAAGCAAAATATTATTTATTCATGTGTCTGTAGATGTCTGATGAAGTTTATTTTTTTCATGTATGGCCTTCATTATAAATGTTTTGAAATGAACGATTTTGAATCATCGGTATGAGCTCAGGATGGAGCCCACAAGAGGCGTGCGGAGGGGTCCTGAGGGATGATGATCTTGGAGGGAGTTGATCCCATGAGTTGGATCCTCCCACTTTTTCGTTTCCTAACTTTTTTCTTTTCTTTTTTTTTCTTCAGCAAATGCTTGATTTTTTGTTTTGTTTTGTATTCCAATACTTAGATTATGAAAATCTTTCCTTTTAGAAAGCTTGTTTTTTCATATGATTAATTTTTATAATTTAATTTACCATAACTTTCTAACAAAAAAGCATGTTTTATTTTATTTTTTTCTCACATATTGTTGGAATCCGGTATTCTAGTTTCCAGTACTATTGACTTCCAAAATTTGGACTCTTTCCCTGTTTTTTTTCTTCAAAATTTCGACTTATTTTTTTAGGGAAATTATATATATATATATATATATATATATATATAATTTTATTTTACTTTTTCAATTAAGATAGATTGAAAAATTAAAATAAAAAAATAAAAAATTAGTCTAATCATTAAAAGTGACGTAACACCAAAATTAGGCCCACCTAAATGATCAAAATTGATTGGTCGGGAAGTGCCATAAATCAAATATAATACAGCAACGACCATAAGGGCTAGAACAGTCATTTTCAGGGCATTTTTTTTATTACTAGTGATCCGTGCTAACCGGATGCATATGCAAAAATAAGATATTTAATCAGAATTAACTTTTTAACATAAATTAATTTTGTATTTTTTTATTTAGCAGTTATTATTGTGAAGTTATTTACTTTTAGTAATTATATTTTTATGCAGTGGTTATGGAGTATCTATACTATATACTATATAAATGTAGTTTTCTCAATAAACAAGAACCCTTCTCATTTTTTTTCTCTCCTACTTGGTATTTTCTCAATAAATTTTTTTTCGCATTTATTTTTGAGTTAATTAAATAGAGGTCTCAAAATTAAGGTATCCTATGTGATGCATTAATACCCTTAACAAATGTTTAGCCAAAGTTACAATTATAGAGGTATAGATCATAATAACCCTATTACTACATATTAATTAGCAATATAGATATTAGTTTATTTACGTTATGAAATGATATTTTTTTTTCTTTTTAGTTGGCTTTTTTTTTGAATTATTATGGAATGCTTTGTTACCATATGTTCAAGAATATTATGTGACAACTTTTCTTTCCTTTTGTTTTCAAATTCGATTTTTTATTAATGACATTTTTTAACTTTATATAATCTTGTGTGTGTGTGTGTGTGTGTCTATATATATATATATATATATATATATATATATATATATATATATATTATAATTAATTAATACATATGTTTTAAAATAATGTTACAATAATGTTATCATAACCTAGAACATTTGAAGATTTTTTTATGATAATTTTTAAATAATATCGAACCATTACACAAAATTGAAGTATATAATTTATAGAATATTTTTATTATGATAAATTTATCATAAATAAATTAGTGTCTAATTTACAACAACTGTTTTGCTATGATATATTTATTATAATTAAACTATTGACTAGTTTTAGTTTATAAAAACTGTTATGATAAGCTTATCATAGCTAAATCAGTGGTTGATTTATAAAATATTAAGTTATGGCAAATTTATCATAATGAATTTAGTGTTTGATTTAACAAATTAGGTCGGGTTAAGGGTTGAATAATATGATTTGAATTAGATAAGGAGAAACATTTCAACGTTGTTTTGTTCACGCTTTCTTTTTAAGCTCATCGTAGTCATCGTTTTCGTTATCATATTCTTCGACATTGCCGTCTTCTCTCTCGGCAAGTCACTTGCGAAGAGAGAGAGAGAGAGAGAGAGAGTGAGGAGGGATGAAAATATGTGTTACTTATCAAGTTTAGAGAGAGATATGAATTAGAGAGGGGGGGGGGGGGGGGGGGTTGAAAAAGAGAAAAAAGAGTTTTGGTAAATATGAGAATACCTATAATGAATTTTAATTGTTGTCATTTTAAAAAAAGATATTTATGTATAGGATATTAGATACTTATTAACATGGGATAAAAGGGTATTCTTGATATATTTTGAATTATAAAATATTAAATTAAGTTTTAAAAATGAATAAGACTCGTTCATACTGTTAGACCTAGAGTTGAGTGTTGTGTAAAAACTCCTTTATTCTTTAGTTATTTTATTAAAATAAACTATAAATTAAAGTTTCCTTTAGAAACTGTCTCCAGATAAAGAAATGTTAAATAAAAGAAGTATAAAGAAAGAAAACCCCTAGATCTCTACAAAATTAAAGTTTTTATTAAAAAAATAAATAAATAGTCATTTTCTTCTAATTTTTTAATCTTTTTTCTTGCAAACAAAACAAACAGTAAATTAGGCATATTGTTTTTCTTAACTTAAATGGTAAAGTTTTAAAAAGCAAATTAAAATATAATTTAATATTAAAATTGATTTCATAAATAAAACATTATAATCACGTCGATACTTATCTACACAAAATGGGAGTGTTTCATTTTAGGAAACATCATTTGAACCACATGTATCTATAATACAAATCACAAGTACGTTTAAATTCTAAATATATCTCTCGTTATCTACGGTTGAAATTCATTTGAGTTAATTCAACGGCTGATATTTTACCTGAAATTATTTTTTTCGTCCAAAAATATCACTTCTTTCTACTCAAAGGTATGAGACCCGCATAAATTTTGATTCAATGGACAATTTTTTTTTAAAATTGGGCATATATTTTATCTATTGGATCATTTTTTAGTGTAAGCCACACCCAAAAAAACTAAAATATCCATTTTTTTCTCCCTTGTTTGTTCTAAATTAGCAATACTTTTTTTAAAATTATTATACTTTATAATTGGTTCTTCATTTTATAGCATTATATCTGTTCGTATAATATATCTTTTATCTGATATTTATATATTATCTATTTTTTAATTATAAAATTTTAATAAGTACGCCTTAAGAGGTGATTTTTTTTTTACATAATGCCCGTAGGCACGAGCAATTTCTAGTTTTAAACAAAAAAAAAACAAAACCAATTAGTTAAGTGAATTTAATTTAATAATTATATAACCCCTCTAACCGTCCAAGTTAATCATTTTCATGATCGTTTAGTAATAAATTATGAAATCACGTGTACGGCTACATAGTTTTCTTAATTATATGTTCGAGATTAGTCCCAGGCTTGACAGCCTTGACTAATACTACTTACAAAATGGGGAGAATTTCAGATCAGTGGATGCTACAAAAAATAATATCAAATACATAGAATAGTATATAATTTTGAAATGTAAATGCATTTTTTTATGTATTTAAAATTAATAAAAAATGCAAGAAATTCAAGTTTACAATACAATTCATATAAACGTGCTAACATAACTTTCACTTTCTTACAAAAGACACAAGAAAAATTTAAGGGGTTGCCAAATGACACCCTTTCTTGGTAGACAACTGAACAAATGATTATTTATTTATTATTTTTTATGTACTTTCTCACAAAATAACTAAATAATAAATATCATTTAGATTTATACACTTCAATGGTTAGAATTTTTTTAGTTTTTTTTGTGTGTGATTATATGGTTGAAAGTTAAAGCCTTCATAATTTTAATATTATTTATTTAAAGTGAAGATGTTGAACCATTTACTAGTCACATGGTTACAAAATTTTTTTCCTAGTTCACGTAAATTATTGCTTCAAAAATTAAATATTAATTTAAATTATTTTTTCAACAATTCTCAAATCAAAGGACAATTTAAAAAAATATTTTTTTTATATTGGTTACTTTTAGTCTCTCTCTATTTTTTATATTTTGATTAATTTTTTTACCTTCTTAAATTTTTTATCTAACTTATTTCTTGTCTCTCAATTTTTTGTTATATTTTGATTATTTTTTTACTTTCTTGGTTCTTTAGTAGATTATATTTTAATTAAAAGAGAGTCTACTAAAACCTCAAAGGTACTAACGTGTTAGCCTTAAACCTCAGTGGAGAATAATGTAACTTATCCTAAAAAAGCTATCGACGTAGAGTTTTTGTGATTTTGGTAGAATACATTTACGAGGAAAATGTATCCTAATGGGAAAACTAATTTTTAGGATCCCATATATTTTTTCATAACTGAACATCAAAAAATATATAAAAAGTTGTTTTTTTCATATTTTTCTATCATGCTTGGGTGACTGAACGGAATCTGAGTTAAATTATCGTCTTTTATTTTAAAAGAAACAAAAGTAAAAATTAACAAAAGTTTGGTTGGACTTCAAGATACTTCAACGTGTTTTTATTAGTTTTATTTGTTAAAATTTGACTTTTTATATTTAAATTGGCCTAAAAATTATACCCAACCACTTTCAATTTTATGGATATTTAGCTCAAAAGTGTCAAGAAGTTAAGCTTTAAGTTGGTTACCAATAATAAACACCTTTTTTCCATTTTTTTTGTTTTCTTCTCATTCTTAAAGAGCTTAAAGAGTATAAGGTAATCCTATATGATTGGTTGGAAATGACGTACATCATTATTTCAACCAATTATATATGAAGGGCAAGTGTTCACGGATTTTGTTAGTCCAATGAGCATTATTGTACTTCTAATTCGAATCACATCCACTTACAATTCTCAACTTTGCGAATCATAATGGTTATCAAACTCATATTT
>BRYE01000003.1:11678836-11681336 GCA_030159115.1 Actinidia arguta var. hypoleuca
TTAATACAGGGCCACTCCACATAGCTAATCTACACTAGCTCCCATAAGATTCTTGCTCAGACTACGACACCGTTATTCAACACCTGGACACAACAGACCTCGGAGAGAACGGCGACACAACGTCACCTTCACCGAAACCAGACACTCCCTCTAAAACCGCCGCCCAACTCGACGGAGTAAACGGGAAACGCGCCGACATGCCGTCATCCCATTCCGGCGACGCGGCCTCGACCCTCTTCGGTCTCCGCTCCGCTCCGCCCTCTCTCCGCCGCTTGCGGCCGTTGCCCGCCGGCGGGTCAGACTTTCCGGCTTCCAAAGGAAAATTTAATATGGCCTTGCTTCCCCTCATCTTGAAAGCCGCACAGTCGTAAGCTCTCGCGGCGTCAATGGCCTCGTCGAACGTCCCCAGCCAGACCCGAGACCCCTTACGGGTCGGGTCCCGAATCTCCGCAGCGAACTTGCCCCACGGGCGCATTCGGACCCCTCTGTAATGCCTCCCCTCCGATTTATTACTCGACTCCCTCTGACCCGACCCGGTGTAACTTCTGTTCTTCGGTACCGAAACCATCCAATTCCCAATCTCGGGCTTAGATTCGAATTCGGAGAAATCGGGTTCTGCCTTCAGGTAATCGAACGGGGAAGTGGGCGAATCGGAGTATTTCGGGTCCGAAAAGTAATAATTTGAGTCGTCGGGAGAGAGAGAGAGGTCGGAGTTGTCAGAGGAAGCGGCGGGAGAGAGATTGAGGTTGGTGATTAAGGACTCTGTGGAGGTGAAGTCTCCGAGGAGGTGTTTTCGTATGAGCTCCAGAGCCAGGTGCTCGTCTGTGGTCGTCATCAGAGGGAGAGAGAGAGAGAGAGAGTTAAGTTTTTTTTAGTGAGAAGGGTTTTAGGGAGTGGATATTATGATATTGTGGGTTGATTTGGGTATATATATATATATATATATTAAGTGTGTGGGTAGTGAGGGTAAGGCATGGATGGAACAGAGAAGCATGTATCGGACCTTATCCCTTTGTTTCCAATGAATATGGGTGCAACTTGGTACTGATGGTACTGTAATCTGTAAAGTGACAGCACCCTATATGATAGTGCCCTTTTCCAATCAAACATCTGGGGCAGAACAGTAATCTACGACTAAAAATGATGTTTCCAAATTGCAACCATATGTGTGGGACTGATTCACCTATAATGTTAGGCCAGTGGCTTTTACTGGATTTTAAGCTCCACTTTTTTTTTCTTCTTCTAGTTATACTATAATTTTATTAGGATAAATTTATTTAAATACTTAATTTTACTCACATACTTAAAGATAAAAAAGAGTATAATTGGAGAAAAAAAGAGCGCAAAAATAATGACAAAAAAATTAGGGAAAATATAAAAAAGAATTCTAAACTTTCAAACAAATGTTTTAACATCTGAACTTTAAAAAATTTCAATTAAATACATAAATTTTGAAGTATGTCATTAATTAGACCCTAAGCTCAAATTTTTTTAGAAATTGGACAAAATAATTTATGTTAGCGTATAGCTGATCACATATAGTGCTGACTTAGAAACCCTAATATTTTGGAGGCCTACGATCCTGCCCTCTCAAATGCTACACCATCTTCGATTGGATTCACAATCTAATTACAACAACTAATTTGATGATGATTAAATATAAAATAATCCTAATTTTACTTATCACTCCTTCTCCAAAGCATTAGGATTTTTAAGTTAGCGACACGTGTGGCTCGCTAAGTGTCAACGTGGATTGTCCATCTAATTTCTAACAGAATTTGAGCTCAGGGGTCTAATTAATGACGAACTTTAAAGTTCAGGTACTCAATTAATTTTTTTTAGAATTTAGGTGTCTATAAGATATTTGGTAAAAAAGTTAGGAGTTTTTTTTGATATTTTTGCCTAAAATTATAAGAACATTCATATGTATATCTTCCCAACACAACTCTGACCAACATTTTACCCAAACTTGGACCTTCATCTCACTCCTCACTTTATGCGGATAAAATTCTATATAGTTAGGCTAGCATTTTTGGAACGACACATCCCTTTGAACTAAAAAAAAAGAAAATAGAATCACGCGTCAAGTGAGGTAGTTTGTTTGAAAACAAGAAAACATGAACTTTTTTTTTACTCACATGAGTTCTATCATAGTGGATATAATTGTAGGTACCCAAACTTCATCATCGTTAACACATTAGTGAGTAGGAAAAGCTATAGTGAAATTGTATATTGTTTTGCTTGGTGAAATTTGGAAACATTTTAGGAGACAAACTTATCCCAGGCCCAACAACATTTTCTTATCTTCCTTATCATCACAAATGGGAAAACTTTATTTTTGATCATGTACAAAAAGTGTTTGCACACCATTTACAACACACAAACTTTCATTTTGTAGTGCAAGTATATATCACGTTTTCAAAGTTTCAAACATCTACTTAATTATCTTTACAATCATGCAGCATGAAGTGTGTTGCACACCCAAGTAATACTGTAAAAC
>BRYE01000003.1:11698836-11711336 GCA_030159115.1 Actinidia arguta var. hypoleuca
TAGTTTGGGCAGCTTGTTGCAGCTTTTGCCTATAAAGCATATCAAACGATTATTCGTGAACATTTTGAGAATGAAAGAAAAATTCATCTAATAAAGATTGAGACTGACCTGGGGTACCCCATGATCTCGGGATCCTTGGAACTCCAACTTCCTAAGACAACCCTTCAGGGAACTCCCAGTTATCTCCCGAGATGAAAAAAAACTTTCTCTTTCATCCTTTGACATTGCTGGGATATCCCTCGAGTGGGGTCTTCTTCGGCCTCGCCTTGAAGTATAGCCATTCATGACCCGGCTTAGGGTTTTTGTTAAGACTGAATAAGTTTCTGAACTCGATAAGGGAAATGGCGCACTTATAAGCTTGCCACAACACTACCGCGCAAACAATACTTTGCCACGCATTAGGGACGAGCTAAGCAGGGCAAATGTTGTAGAAGTGCAAAATCATCCTAATTGTGGGATGAATGGGAAGGAGAAGACCGACATGAAATGCAACCTCATAAAAGGCCACCTCGCTTAGGCGAGCAAACCCAATGGTTTCGCCTGCCTCAGGAAGCCTAATTTGAATGCTTAACGGAATAAAGCACGACTCCCTAAGGTAATCTAGGCTGTCCTGGGTCATAATATTCTCCTCCTTCTCAAGTGAAGGAAGGGGGATGGTCGGGGGACTATCCTCGGAACTAGAAGAATCTTTCTAGGGCGACGAAAGAAGTTGGTTCACCTCGTCGGCCATTTATGATTTCTAACCTAGGTGGTCGGATATCCAAGAAGGTAAAGAATTTTCTAAGTCCCCTACGTCGGTTCTATTGGACATACACTAAAGACTATGAAATTGAAGAAAAAACTAACAGTTGATACTTACTGGACAGAGGGCAAGGTAACAAGCTCAAAGTGACAAGGGTGAGGTGAACGTTAGAATAGAGGCATCAATTCGACAACAGAAGAAAGAAGAGTACTAAATAATGGGCAGACCCCATATATATAATATAAGCCAAAGGCTGAGATCTATTCACTCCAACGGTTAGGATCTCGCGATGTTTTGAGTACCGAGATCATAATCAATATTTTTACCAAAATATTAGTCCGTCATTAATGCTTTTGTGCCATAAATGCTCTCATCTACATGTCTGCCCATAAAGACATGCTATCATTGCACGCCCGCATCATCCCGTGATAATTTGAAATTCATTACTCAAAGATACTAAGTCTTCCACCTCGGCATCTCGAGTAGAGGGCTACTAATGAGGGGTAAATTCTCCACTTGCTCACCCGATATGAGTCACCTCGCCTTCATGAAGCTCACATTGCCATTATCTTTCATGATCCATGTCACTTACCCAAACTCCATGGTCGCTAGGTGTGCACACCTCGCCTGTAACTGTGACCTCACCAATTCGCACTTCATCTCGCCAACCGCTGAGGAGATAAGATGATACTGGGACTTTACCTCTATGAGACTCCTTCTCCACTATGTCGCATATAACTGTGGATTATTCTCCAAATGGCATCTCTTTGTTTTGTCTCCGATATATCAGAGATATCCTTCTATACTTATCTATCCGAAGATTTTACCGTAATCTTTTCACACTGCTCTCCATTATCCATCTATAGAAAGGCCGCTCCCCCTATCATAAAGAGGTACGACTTAACCCTTGCTTACTCATTCTGAGAACTCTGGTTCTTTACTTTGCCTAATTTATATTCGCCTTTGTTTGATTCCTATGCTAGAGGGATTTTGAGCGGCATCGCCCCGGCAGGTAACATTTGTTTATCTGCGCAAGTCGCCCGAGTCTGTGCCGATGTCCAATACCAAGGTCGAGAGCAATTCTAACGGTTGGTTGCTCGCCTTTAGATTTTTACCACAACAATAATTAAGCTTGAAAATTTTAAGTTCTTTGAACTTTCATTCATTCTTAATTTCTAATAAATGAGAGTTTTATGGATTGAAAATAATATTCGTGAGGTGAACAAACACAAATTACCATAGGGAATAAATGAAACAGATGGGGTGGGAGTTTTGAATATTTCTTTCTTTTTTTTTTCTTATCAAAATCGTTTTTTATCTATCTCTTTGAGCAAGTCATCCACATAAAAAATCAACTCAATCTGATAATCATAGTCACGTGATATCATATGTTGTTACAATTCTACGTTGATGATTTTTTTCCTTCATAATATATGTAAATACAAATTTTAAAAGATAAATTGTTCAGATCATCATTGAGGGTTGACAAAAAGTAAAACTGAACGTTTTCAATGGAGACAACCCCAACTTAGGCCCGTGAATGAATAATGAGTTTTAATTCATATTTTTATTTTCATAATGTAAAAAATATCAACACTTCATTTTGGTAAAACTTTATTAATATAATTTTTTTATTGTGAATCATTGACCTTTTTTCTATAGCTACTCAAAGTTGAGTGAGCATCCCATTAATTCCAACGAACAACTTATTTTGTTTAAACAAACATGCCTTACCAACCATTCATCTTCTACAAATAAAACAAAAAATCCAAAATTATTTCATACGAACCAACAAAGGAAAAAAATAAAAATAATAATTCAACCCTTATATGTACATGGAGAAAAAGAAAACCACACTAGGAAGGCCAATCTCTACGCTTTTTTTTTTTTTTTAAAGATTGTGGATAATTTAGTTCCCTATTTATCACCTCAGACCTTTTGCCGTCAGGTGTTCCTAATTTTAGTAAACTCCACCAAACCTGCTCAAACGTTCCGTTTCTTAATTTAGTAAACTCCGTCAGATAACCATAAGCCGAGACAAACCCATTGATGGGTGAGGTGACAACGGCGATAACGGAGGGACGTCAAAAATCCCCTTCGTATTGGTCCAGTCCCAGACGGCCGTCCAATTCGACGGCGTCAGCGGAGCCACCGCGGTAACCCCCTCCGACTCCTCCTCCGCCTTCTCTCTCTTCACCTCTCTCTTCTCTCTTTCCTCGCTCTCATGCTCCCTGCGCCTCTTCCGTCGAGTACCCGCCGGTGGGAAGGACTCCGGCGAGCTCCCAATCTCGTGAGGGAAGTTGAGTATGGCCTTGCTCCCGCGCAGCTTGAACGCCGCCCGGTCGTACGCCTTCGCCGCCTCCACGGCGGTGTCGAACGTCCCCAGCCAAACCCTAGCCCCTCTCCGGTTCGGATCCCGAATCTCCGCCGCGAATTTCCCCCACGGCCGCCGCCTCACCCCCCGGTAGTGCCTCCTCTCGACGGAATCCGCCGCTTCCGCCTCCTCCCGCGGAGGAGCACCGCCGCAAAAATCCGCCCCCTGAATCTTCAACTTCGCGGTCGGAACCGATATGTTAAGCGAAGGCCGGCGTTCGCTAAATTTCGAGGGCTTTGGACTGGTGATATTGATTTTGGGCCTCGTCTCGAATTCGAAGCTATCGAGTTCAATTTTGCAAGAATCTGTCGATTCGGAGCTAGAAGTTTGTGAAAATTGGTTTTCGAACGAATTTGACGAACTAGATGGGTCGAAATTAGTGATGAAACTCTCTTCAAATGCGAAATCGTCGAGGAGGTGTTGGCGGATGAGTTCGAGAGCTGAGGTTTCGTCAGGTGAGGCCATTGGGGGACACTGTAAGTGTGAGTGAAGAGAGTGTGTTTGAGAGAGAGAGAGAGAGAGAGAGAGAGAGAGAGAAGGGGAAGGAGTTGGGTAAGTCGTAGTTGAAATTCAAAGTGGGGGATGAGTGGAAATATTGGAGTGGGGGAGGCATATAAAGGGTAGAATTTGTGCTGGAGAGAGAAGCTGGGGAGCGGTTTCTATGGAGGTTGTAGGAAGCATCCTGTGTGACGTGATGATAACTTATTGAACAAATTTCACTTTGTCCCCCTTTTAGTTTTGGCGATGTGCGGAGTATGCTCTTTACGTTTAAAAATTATCATAAAATGCACCGTCTTATTTTTCATCGAAACTAATAGTATGTTATATATTTTAAATTACCTCTTCACTGTCTCTTCACTGTTTCTCTCTCTTGATGTTTCTGCCCACACCCTTTCTTCCTTGCCATCCAAATCCCATCCTCCTATCCCTTTCCCGCCACCTCCCTCACCTATCACCACACTCCTTGAATTCTGGATCGTCTAGTGCCTTTACTTTTCTTTTTCCTTCATAAATTCCTCATTAAATCCTTAATCTAAATACAACTTAAAAAATCGACAAAATCAATGTTGGGTGGGTGAGGTGGTGCATTTGCTAGTATTTATACATAATATATACATATATGTGTTTACATATATGTATGTATTTATGTATGGTTGTGTTTGAGAAAGAAAATCATGAAGGGTATTAAAGTAAATTTATATGTGTAACGCTAGAGAATAATCACCACATGATCCAAACTACGGGGGCAAAAGTTGAATTTTCCCTAAAACATCGCACCAACCCTGCGTGCGCCCAAAGGATCGATGATGGTTGCTTTTGTGTCCTTTTTAGGTGTTGGTTATGGTCTATTTCTTGGTCCATGCCTCCACCAAAGCTCTGCTTCCAGGGTACTTCTGGTACAAAAATTACGTTTGTTTTTCTTGTTTTTTACCTAGAATGAACAAAGAAAGAGGAAGAAAGACGGAAGCAATCGAATCCTCAATCACGTATTGAAAATGACAATTACTTGTGAGATTGGTTCTTCTCAAGAATACAAAAGTTGTTTTCTACCTCAATTAGCTTTTTTTGGAAGATTAATCCAAGAAGGGAGAGATTATTGAAGTAGCGAGAGAATCAAATTACTCGTCAGCTTAGAAATCGTATCTCGACTGAGTTGAGAGGTCAAAAATCATATTATCAGTACTACTTCCTTTCAGGGTCGGCTATTGAGTTTATTGTATTCCATACGAATTCAACAGTGATACCTTATTTATATAAATACATTAAAAAAATAAAAGTGTCTAATTAATTTTCTAATAAAGTGAAGAGATCAAAAACAAATCTAGACTAAATAGTGAAGATGTTAGAATTTTTTAAGTTAAAAGACAACTTTCTTATTGTAAAACTAACCAACCAAATAAAAGATGACAGAACCTTACTTTAATTATTTATTTTTGGGTGTCTCTTTATGACTTGGGTCCAAAGCTTTGACTTTGTTTGCTTTGGGCTTGGGTCGGCCCTGCTCGCTCTCTCCGGAATAATCTATTTGTCTATTTTTTAGAATTCAATTTTTTAAGGAATCAAAAATGCTCAAAATTAAAATTATCTAAAAGTGCGAAAGTAAAAAAATAAAAATTTCCCATATCAATTTACAAAAACTTTACAACATTTTGGTAGACTTTAAAAATAGAGACAAATATTCTGAAACATCCAAAAATTAAAAAAGAAAAAAAAATAAATTAATGCAGAAGAAGTATTTTATTCAAATGGTAAAACTATGAAATCTGAAATTATTTTCCCATTCTTCCTCAGAATTTTTAACATCCGAACATAGCCTTACATAAAAGAGTCCTAAATTTGTAACCTTGCTGGTCTATGTAGCATAATTACTCTTTTCATTTTAGCAAGTTTTAAATTATATTTAGATTAAGAATTTTAAAAAGCCAATAAAAAAAAATAAAAAATATTAAATTTGAAGTGTTAAATCTATTAACTTTTTCTCTTTTCTTTCCTTTTTACCCACTAAATTTTCAATCCAAACAGAGCGAATTCAATGGGAAAAAAAAGGAAAAAATGGAAACATTGATCCTTTAATTTTTTTTTATCAAATTTTTAATTTAAATACGACACTAGAAAAATACTCATTACAACAAAAAATATAGTTACTTAACCTAGAAATGTGTTGTGTGTCAAAGGCACGTGTAAAGACCAGTAGACATCCACCTTGACTTTGGTGTCTCTTTGTAAATAATAGAACTGTACATATACTTTTCAATGACGTCAATTTGTAGCATAAGAAACGTACCAAATTAGTGCATCCACTTGCCAAATTGGGGCTAGCTGTTTCTTTTATTTTATCCTCTGTTCAGGCTCTGATGGGTCAGACAAAGATATATGGGGTAGCTGGATAACGTCTCTTGTTGGGGGAATGAATGAGGCCATTTGGCTATTTCTTATTTTTCTCAAACATAATTAGAACGTTTCTAATTCGAAAACTTTGGGGTACTGTCTTCTTCTTCTTTTTATTTATTTATTTATTTATATTTTAATAATTCAGTATCTTTACCTAATCTAATTGATTTTGAAAGAGACCAATATGAAACTCTGAAATTAACGATTAAATAAATCTCTAATAACTCTGACGATCATTTGAACACGAAGCAAATGTTTATCGGACGAGAGGATTAAGTTTTGGGGTGTCTTTGAAAAGTAATGATATATGAATATAAAATTTATAGGACATAATTTTTGTACTAAATAATGTGACAAAATATGGGTGATTCAATTTTCAATAAAACAACTATCAAAATAATTTTTATTTATCAAAATCCGATTGCCTCATCATTTTTGTGTTGATTTATGTATGAATTTTTTGTAAGAATATCATTTTTTGAAATGTAATAGTTTTTACAAAAATTCATGCAGAACATACCACACGAATGATACGATGATGATTTTTTAGTTAATAAAATCCATTTTTGCCGTGTTATGTTTTTGTGTAAAAAAAATTCACATTTTAAGATTTTGTATGGGTTTTTTCTTTATATTGATTTGCTCTAAATTAGTCCATAAATTTTGTATTCTTCTTTAATAGTGTAACTTTCAAATAGTTCTATTAACAAGTCACGACCAGAGTGCTGGTTTAGCTCAATTCAACTTACTCGCAAGTGATTTTGGGTGTGAAGCTTCTTGGATTGAATCCCCCCTAATAGGAATCACTCGAGATTATTTTTTTCACTCTGGCTCATTAGGCACAAGCACTTCTAAGAGGTGGAAAGTAATTATGTCCAATTGACTCTAAATTATCTATGTGATGTGTCCATCCATAGGGGCATGAAGTTGCACTGGTTGACCCTCTTATATTTTTTTAATAAGCAAAAAAAAAAGTTATTAATATTTTTTATGATTTGAGAGGCAAAAGACAAAATCTCCTTTGTTGGAATCTTGCAATCTATTTGATACTCCTATATTAATACAAATATTTGCATTTATTTACCTGATTAGAGTATGCACATAGCGAATGAGCATGGTTTTGCAACTTAATTATTATTATATTTTTGGTATTAGGAGTAAAATGTTAAATGATTAGTAAGCTAAATTAGGATCAGTGGCCATTCGATACTATTGTATAAGCTCAAATCTCAAAACTCCCATTGAAAATTAAATGGTACAACCATTGAACCTAAGCTCATCTTTTTTATATTAGGCAGGCGTTATTCTCATTCATGATCTTGATTTGCTCGGAGATTCCATGCATCTCACGATGGAGGCCCTCAAGATTTAGAGCTTGGCTGGTGTTTGCAATAGGATGAGCTCTGTTATCTAGAGGGTTGTTGTACTCGGTCTAGATAACAAGTGTCTATGCAGGTGCATAAGGTGTAGAGAACTATCGTTCCCACAAACGGCGCCAAATTATTGTGGTAAAAATCTGGAGATGAGCAACCAACAATTAGAATTACTTCCAACCTCGATACTGGACCTCAGCAAAGACTCGGGTGACCTGCGCAAATGAACAAACATTACCCGCTGGGGCGAGACCGCTCAAAACCCCTCCGGCGTAGAAATCAGACCAAGGCGAATATAAGTTCGGCAAATCAAAGAACCAGAGCTCTCAAAAGAGTAAGCAATGGTTAAGTTGTACTTCTTTATGATGGGAGAGCGGCCTTTTTATAGTTGGAGAATGGAGAGCTAGAGTGAGAAGATCACGGTGAGATCATCGGATAGATATGTATGAAAGGAGATCCCGTAAATATCGGAGATAAAATAGAGAGATGTCATTTGGAGAGCTAGCTACAACTATAAGTGACGTAGTGGAGAAGGAATCTCGCGGAGGTGTTCTCATGGAGATAGAGTCCTCATAGAAATGGGAGTCCTCAAGAAGGCGAAGTGATCAACCTCGCCCATTAGCGAGATGAAGAATAAGTGGCAGTTTGATAAAGATTGGCGGTATGAACACTGAAAGAGGTGATAAGATCCTCATGGTAATTGGCGAGATGAACTACCTCAACAAAGTAAGGTGTGACATAAAGAGGAGTTAAGGTCACCCAAGATGCTTGATCAGAATCATTGGCGACCATAATGGATATTGGCAGCGTGGTCCCTTTGGGCGATGTGCCCAACTCAGAATATCAATGAGTAGATATTTTACCCCTCATCAATATTGATACTGTTGTATAAGCTCAAATCTCAAAACTACCCTTAAAAATTAAATGATACGACCACTTAACCATCGCACATCTTTTTTAGATCTAAACTCGTAGAATGACATGTCGCCAACCCCTCATATCGCGATTTTTTTTCTATGTCGACTCATAAAACAACAAACCTTCAACATCTCATATCAGAATTTGCTTTTCATTGTACAAAGAATTCTTATTGGATTGCAACATTTATAATATGTGGAAGAATTAGTGCCACACAAAGGAGACCCATACTATGTGAATGTGAATCTCATTTCTGCCCTCCTTCGAAGTCTAAACACAACGCATATGAAAATGATATATATATTTTTTTCTCCATTTGAGGCGTTTTTGTCTTATTCTTATAGTTTAGTCAATTGAGTGATGCAATTTGTTCACAGGTAGCTCATGACGTATAAATTAGGCGTAATTATTATTGTTAGGATAAATTTCACCAATGTTCCCTGTAGTTTAATCCGAGTTTCACTTTAGTCTTTATAATTTCAATTTAAATAATTAGAATCATGTAGTTTTAATTTGATTTTAATGTAGTCCCTCCATTCATGCCCGTTAATAATTTTGATAGAAAATGAATACGTGAAACTCACATGACCTTCTTAGAGGATGATAATTATCACTATTGTCCCTTGTAGTTTCGCCAAAGTTTTACTTTAGTTCATATAAATAGCCACATGAGTTTGTACAAACTCACTTTTTGTTAAGATTGTTAACGGCTATTAACAAGTGGATTGCATTGGAACTAAATTAAAACTGCAAGGTTTTGATTATTCAATTTTCAAATTGAAACTATAGGGACTCATGTTGAAATATACCCTTATTTGAAAATAATGGGCTTATGGAAAAGAGCACGTTTGAATTAGATTAAGTCACAGTGGAAGTATCATTCTTGCCTAACCTAAGAGAAGATTAGACTATGTTTGGTTTAGCTTTCCGAATCAGATTTGAATGATAATACCTTTTAAAAAAATTTGTTTGGAGGGGGTACCCCCACAAAGCGTTGTCGTTTAGCGAGCCGACTCAAACGCTGCGGTGGACACCACCGTGAGTCCGAGACAGTGACGAGGGAGGGGTAGTTGGAGGGGGTATATGCTTTCCAATAATAAAAAGTAAATTTCACCACGAGTCCCTGTGCTTTAATTAAAGTTTAAATTTAGTCTCTATAATTTAAATTTGAGCAACTACACTACTATAATTTCAATATAGTCCCTTTATTAATACTCGTTAACAATTCATATGAAAAAGAAGCATGTGGAAAACTCACATAGCTATTTTTAGGGACCAAAATAAAACTTAGGCTGAACTATAGGAACCAATAGTAGTAAAATTACGTTTTAAAAAGGCTATGTGAGCTTAATAGTTTAAATTAAAACTATAAGGACCAAAATGAAACTTTGTTCCACATTCAGTTTTAAATATGTTTGATGTGCATTTTTTGCAGAAAAAAGAAAAAGAAAAAGAAAAGAACGTGCCTAAACAAGAAATTTTAAGTTCAAATTAAGATTAGGTCGGGTTTTGATAGAGATATTGGACAACTCAAGAAACCGAGTTCGATTTCTCTTCCTTACCATTATACATGATTAGGTTTTATATAATTATACCATTGGGCAGTTTCGCCCAATGGTAAGATTTGACATTTGAATTCCTCTATAATAATGGTTTGAATTACAAAAATAACCCCTTATAAAATTTTAGTGATATTCTGGTACTTTACATCCTACTCTTTTCAAATTCTGTTTTAACAAACACCTTCGTACAAAGACTAAGTTATTCGATTGTAGTTAATATATAATTATACATTTTAGTCAAATCCCATATTGTCCATTCATATTTGTGTATGCATGTATGTATATACGTATTTTATTTTCGAACAATATTCCAATATTAACTCGAGTTCACCTAGAGTACAAGTTGGATTAAGAATTTAGAAAAATATTTGTGTAAGGAAGATAATAATAATTTACGAAAATATTATCGCAAGTACTTCTACTACTGCTGCTTATAAGTCATAACAACTTAAAGAAAGCTAAAAAAGCAATTCTATTTTTTTCAAAATTATACTTTTCAATCAACAAAAATCTCAATATACCTTAACCTAGGTTTGGTCAGACCTCAAACCCGATTGAACTGGCACGGAATTGCGGCCTTATAAGTTAGTACTACTTTTTTATTTTTCAATGGTAAAATATTTGAAGATTGTTGAGAACATTATTGGGTCCCAGCAAAAAAAAAAAAGTGCCAGGTGCTTTGCATCGTTGGCTATTCAATTGAAGACTTCATTATTGGTCTTTGATTTCGATTTTTATTTTGACTTGTTATGAATTAGATAGTCTACTATGAGGGCGATCACAAATTCCACATTCCTCCTAAGCTGTCCATTTCTGGTTAACTAGATAATTAACAAATATTGTATGTGGCCATACTAACATCTTTCTCTCAAGAGTATCATCTCACTAGTAAAAAATCTCAGTACTTTTGAATTGGATCAATTTTAGGGGCTAATAAACGAATGGAGCACTTTCGCTGAGCTCGTGTTTGATTTGTTAAAAAACTTATTCGAGATTTTATTGTTTATGAGCTTGGATATGTTTTTTAAATTTCTTAATCTTTCAAATAAAGTTTAAACAATCTATTACTCAACTCCATAAACTAGCTTACAATATTTTAAAAAATCAAGCTATTTAAACTCAGCTTGCAATCGACTTGATTAAAACTCGTTTGAGATTGGTTCAGTTGATAAACAAATCACACTCAAACATATTTTTAAAGTTTGTTAAATTTTTAAATCAAACTAGCTCAAACAACTCACTATTCGACTAGTTTAACTCATTTTTTTTTAGAGGTAATCAATATGAACCAGACAGATACATGTACTATGTAGGGTCAAACTATGGCAAATGAGAGGGGGACTCATCTTTGAAGTTTGAACAAATCATGATGATGTCAGATCAAATTGAATTTTGACGCTAATTAAGTTTCATGTCCTACACTTGCTTGATCCTTCCTTCAAAGTTCAAACCCCTCCATCAGACATAATTTAACCCCATGATCTACTCACTTAGGGTTAAGTGGGTAAGCAAATGACATGAGGGCTTTCCTTAAAAAAAGGGAGGGTGGGTAAATTTTTCTTTTGAGCAAATTTATCAGGAGGTTGAGCTCATTTTTTTTTTTTTTTACAGGCTCTCTTTTAATTGGTTGGCCTGAAAACGACATATTTACCTAAATGGCATCACTCCACCCCTGTATGACATATTAGGAGTTGGAGGTATGAAGTTAAGAACCCATTCTCAATTCTATATTATTTCCCCCATCCCTTTTATTTGACTGTTTTTTCAATTTTGAAGTTTTAAAATATCTGTCTATCTTAAAAAGTCGACCACTAGAATACAGTGAAGTTTTTGTTTTGCCCCCTTATCCTTTGAATTGATGTGATATTTCAGTTTTGTATTTTTACAAATATAAAATTTCGATTTTGCTAACTACCATCCACTATGCAGTAAATAATACACATTTTTTTATGAATTTTGATGCATTTTTCTCACATTTCAAAGTACTTGTATAGATAGTTATACAATTTATATATAATTAATATATTTTTTTATCTATTAACTGCCATCCAATAGACATTAGTTAGCATTTTCTTTCATATTATTAAAAAGGTTATTATAATTTTTAAAAAGTTGATACTTTTTAAACATACAACAACGTTTGAGTTATTTCAAAAGTTAAGATTCTTCAAAATATTCAAATAAAGTGGGATGGATGAAGTATGTAATAAAGCTAACAAGCATATTCCTTATAGAGTACAAGGCGGTGGGGGTGGGGGTGGGGGTGACGACCGATCCCTAAGTCATTAAGTCATCTGGTAACCAACCCTACTTGTCAGCTTTAAGGCCAAGTTTGGCCTAGACTTTTTTATTTATTTAATTATCTTAATTTTTTGAGTTTTTTTTATAGATTTTTTTTATTTTTTGATTAAAATTTTATATTTTTTAAAAGACAAACCTGAAATATAAAAATTTTATTTAAATTTTAAAAAAATTACTACTTTTTTAGAGAAAAAAAATCAAATTAGATAATTTTTTTTTGCGTTTTCAGACTTTTCTTATCCAAAAAAATCAAGAAAGTAAAAACGGTTAAATTTTTTTACTAAAATATAAAAAAATAAAAATCTCATAAAAAAATAGATAAAACTAGGCTAAGTTTC
>BRYE01000003.1:11721336-11736336 GCA_030159115.1 Actinidia arguta var. hypoleuca
GTAGAATTTTATTATACTAGGCCCCCCCACCTTTTTCAGAACCTTACACTATGCCCCCCATACTTTCCTATTATTATCCTGGACAGTCTTAACGTGGACTAAATATTTTAGTAATGTTTGTAGTAGTTTGGTTATATTTTCAAAAACTTAAATTTTTTTAGTTTTTTTCAAGTGGTGCCAAACGCCACAATAGAGCTTTTTTTAAGCTAGTTTTTCTATTTGTTTATTTTAAGCAGCTTTTTTACTTAAAATAAACACTACCAGACGGAGCCTGTGTGTCCAAAGCCCAATCTCTCTTTTTTTTTCCCTTCAAGGTACTAACTCAATAAAATGATTCACACCTGATTTTCAATGTATGGCATTTCAACAAGTGGCATATCCATTAAATAAGAACATTTGAACAAAAAAAAAATTAAATTCAAAACAAAACAAATTACCAAAGCAAAAATGTATAAAAAATAAAATAAACAACATGATAGAATTCAAGCATCAATTACGGCTTCGAATTTAATTTTAGTGACTTAAGTGTACTTGGAGTAAATTATTTCATTGCCGGATAATATCTATCACTATAACTTATGAAGTATAAGCATATAGATTTTAGTCATCAGTTGGTACAATTATTCTCCCCATAATTTGGTATGATCGGGTCAAAATTATGATTTCGCTCCGATTAGACTATTTATTAGAATATCTTAATTTGAAACCTATTAATCATTATATTTCAGCTAGAAAGGAATATTGAACAAGATATATTTCTATTTTTCTTTTCTATTTTTTTTAAAAGGGAAAAAGTTACTTTCAACTTTTTCGTTTTGTTAAATGTGAAGAGAATCTTTCCCATTTCATTAAATTCCATGACAAATTACAAAAATCTTCCATGAGGTTTATGTTTAGTACAGATTTTCCCCTCACCTTCTAGAAATTATACTAACATCTCCTTAGGTTTAAAGTTATATTATAATTTCCCCCGATTTGGATGATGTCAAAAACAATTTTTTGTTAACCTCTCACTCCAACACCCTCTCTCTCTCTCTCTCTCTCTCTCTCTCTCTCTCTCTCTCTCTCTTATAATCATGCATCTATCACCACAAATTGTGTTTCATTTATGGACATAAATGAAAGTTTAGAGTCAGAAATTTCTCTCTTACACAAACCAAAATCAAACTAATTAAAATTTTCCAAAATTACACACAAGATATCTTTAAATTGTGTTTAATTGTCCATAAATCACCCAAACAAAATCTAAAAAAACTTCAATTTGAGTTTTATTTTTTTCAAAATAGTTAAAAGAAAGTTTCAAATTAAGTTTGATGGGAGGATTGTGGTTTCTATGGGAGGTTGGTGATGGTTATAAGAATGAGAGTTGAAATGGGAGATGTGGTAGTGGAGGGAGTGAGGACATTGTGGCGGCGGTAGTGGTGGCGGTGGTGGATGCCATAGGGGAGAGAGAAAGAAAAGGGATTGGAAAGAGAGTGTATTTAAGTTTTGTTTTTACACAACTCAAGGTTATTTAAGTAATTTCAACCCTCACAAATAGGAGATCAACTCTGACCGGGAAGGTCCGGTTATTTTGCCCTAAATTTCTTGCCTCTCCAATGATAAATCATCATCAATCAAGCTCCTTTTTTCGATTTTGTACTCGCAATTAAATTTTCACTACATGATCATGATTGTACGGTGACGACTTTTTTTTGTTTTTTTTAACTTTTTTGGGAAAATTATTGTACGGTGAAGACTTTGAAAGCTAGGTACACTTGGTACGTTTGTTCGACTTTTTAAACATGAGAGAAAAAGGATACGACTTTTTAAACGCTTTAAAATTTGAGTAGTGTTCATAGGAGTGCGCCCGTGATAGTACCATGAGATTGCCCCTGTGGCTCCTTTCCAGCCACATATTTTATGGTTGAGTGGCTTTAAAAATAAATAAGACATAATTTGACCAACTCAACTATAAAATGTGTGGTTGAAAAGAGACCACGGGAGTCGATCCTATGGTACTACCACGGGCGCGCTCCCGTGTGATTACTACTCTTCAAATTTAAATACAATCAAGGGTAATCTACACCTTGTCCCCTTAAAGAAATGGTAGATTCCAACTTTGGCCCTCAAACTAAATTTATTTTCACTTTGTCCCTTTAACTAATGGATTTTTTGCAATCAAGATCAATGACTAAACTCCGTCTAATATTTTAACAAAATTACCCATGTGATGCCACGTGTTCTCAAAAAATCATTATCAAAACCCCATATCCAAAATCCATTACTGAAATCAAAAAAACAAAATTCCAAAACGTGAAACATAGCCCCCCAAAAAACCCAAAAAACCACAAGCTATCCATCATCGCTTTAATGCTAACTGGCTAACCCTAATCCTAAACACTAACCACCACCACCACAAAACCCAAATCAACAACCATATACCTAAAACCCACACCCAAACTACAATAGCTACAACCATTACCACCCAAACCACCAACACCCAAAATCAACACCCACACAACGACACGAACGTCCTCGGAGTGAGGAGGTTAATACGAACGTCCTTTGGTTTTTGGGTCTTGCTTACATGACACTAATGTGTTGTCACGTGTAATATTCTACCAATGATTTTGACAGAGATAAGAAATTAGTTTTAATTGAGAAGAATTAATGTTCTAAGGTTCAAATTAACAAATTTTTTTGTTTAAGGAACAAAGTGGGAATCAATTAATACTTTAAGAGGGCAAAGTGTAGTTAACCCAACTATTAATTAGTATAAGAAACATGAGTTTGGTCCCAGAATAAAAACATGATCCTATTTAAATTAAAGATCACGTCTCTAAATAGACTCAATAGAAAAAAATAAAAGGCATGATTATTTTAGACTTTTGAAATTTTACAATTTCAAACATAATAATTCTGGTGAAAGCTTAATTCTACCTAATTTTTAATTCATTGGGTCTATGCACCGATTTCTCAATGTCAAAATTCTATTACGTCAAATCCAATCGAAATACCCTTTCACTATCTACCATCTTACCATTTCTCACTGCACCACCAACTCAACAACACTATCAAATCCGGCCAACATCTCTGTGGTGGACGACCGGTTTACACAAAATTTTTATGTTGTGTGGCGGCAACGACGGTCCCCCGTAGGAGACGTTGGTGGCGTTGAGAATTACAATTTCATAAAATTTATCTGTGTGCAATTTTTTATTGGAGACTTGAAAAATAAATATCTTTATAATTAAAAATAAGGATAATTCTTTTCAAACAAAATTTTCTATTAAAATTAGCAAGTGTTATTTATATATAAATTTAGTAGATGATATTTGTTGTGGTAGAAAATTGGGGTGAACAACCAACAATCAGAATTACTTCTTCACCTAGGTATTGGACCTCGACGACTTCTCGAGCGACTTGTGCAGACATCTGAACAAACGTTACCGGTCGGGGTGAGGACGCTCAAAACCCTTTCGGTGTGAAAATCAAACCAAGGCGAATATAGACTAAGCAAAATAAAAATGCAGAGTTCTGAGAAAGTATGCAAGGGTTAAGCATAAACTATTGAGCGTACATTTTGTGATGGGAGAACGGCCTTTATATAGTTGGAGAATTGAGTGTCGTGAGAGGAGATCACGGCGAGATCCTTGGAAAGATAAATATGGAAGTGTATCCCAAAAATATTAGAGAGAAAATAGGAAGTTGTCATCTAGAGAACATACCGTGATTATGGGTGACGTGGTGGAGAAGGAGTCTCACGGAGGTAGATTCCTTGTGGAGATGGAGTCCTTGTAGAGATGATCTCTGATCAGGCGAGACAACCATTCTTGCCCATTGGCGATATGGGGACCAAATAATATGCTCACAGTATCCTGACGAGATGAGCAACTATGATGATATTATGGACGACCAAAAATATATTGGGGATATGGTAAGGTTGTCCTTTGGACGATGTGCTCGAATTAGTAGGTGTATATTTTACCCCACATCAATAGCCTTCCTACTCGAGATACTGAAGTGGAACACTTCAGATCTAAGAGTAGTAAATGAGGTAGCTACTCCCTGACGACATGGGTAAATAATGATAGCGCGCCTCAGTTGGCTGACATGTGTTAAAGCGCATTAATGGTGGAATGACGTTTTGGCATGTTTCGGTAGGAATGGCGGAAGCTTTTGGCATGAGTGAGAGTTTTCGTCCTCAGAACTTGAAGAGTTGTGCGATCCAGGCCATTGGTGCAGTTAGACCTAGACCCTTGGTGCTTCCTATAAATAGGGGGTCACCTCATTCACTTGCACTCTTTTACTTCTGCTGCCAAACTACTGCCCCTGCTCCAACGTGCACCTCGCCCTCGTTAGCTCGCCAACAATCCCACACCTGACCTTCAGCAAGTATTGTTTGCTAGCTCATCTCCAATTTTAACTTAGTATATGTCCAGTAAATCCGAGGTAGGAGACTTGAAAAATCTAGAAAATTCCTTGCCATCTTGGATATTGACGGGATGAATCAACTTCCTTCCTCGTCCAGGGAAGATCCTCGTACCCCCGAGGGCAATCCCTTAATAGGCGAGGTTAACCAATCTACTAATCTACCTAGGGAAGACCCTCTTAGCCCCAGGGGTAATTCCTTGGTCGCTACCCCCTTCCGGTTGAGTTAGGAACTAATATTATGACTACCGACGAGCTTGATTCTCATAAAGAGTCTTGTTCCTTTCCCCCAAATGTTCAAATTAGGATGCCTGAAGAGGGCAAGACCATAACTTCAGCCCACCCGAGCGAGGTGGCCTTCTATGAGGCTGCCTTCTATGAGGTTGCCTTTCACGTCGGCCTTCATTTTTTCGTCCATCCTACAATCAGGATGATCTTGCAACAACATTTGCCCCGCCCAACTCATCTCCAACGCGTGGCAAAATGTTGCATGTGCGATAGCATTTTGGCGAGCTTATAAATACGCTATCTCCCTTTCCGAGTTCAGGAACCTATTCAGCTTTAATAAAAATCCTAAGCCAGATCATGGATGGCTATATTTCAAGGCGTGACCAAAGAAGACCCTGATCAGAGGGTATCCCAGCAACGTTAAGGGATGGAAGAGAAAATTTTTCTTCACCTCGGGGGACAACTGGGAGTTCCCTGAATGGTTATCTCGGAAAGTTGGGGTTCCAAGGGTTCCAAGGTTATGGGATACCCCAGGTTAGTTTCAACATCTACTAGAGTTTTTCTTGTATTCTTAAAATGTTCAAAATGTTCCAATACTAATACTCATCTGATATGCTTTTCAGACAAATGTTACAATAATCTACCCAGGCTATTCGAGGATGAGCAGCAAAGATTTGACAATGTCTTTGGTTCGGTAGATGAAAATGGACTCTACTCGGTTCTAGCACTCCTCGAGTCCAAAACTTTTCGCAAGAGTTTCAGCCTTCCGAAGTCCATGGCGTCCAGTGAAGGGAACAATGGTGATGACTGACCTACAGGTGGCATACCTGCTTCTTCAGGTGACGCAAGTGAGTCTCGCCATTCTTGAGATGAACACATTCAGCGTGACAGCCATTCCTAAGACAAATCACTAAAATATCAAGGAACCTTTAGGAAAGAATTAAGGAGGATCTTACCTAATATTCCTAATCTAACCTTGCTAATGTGGTCAGAGAGAAAAGTTCGAGACCCAATCTTAGATTTTTTACCAAGTAGTTCGAGCTCAAGCTCGGATTCTAAATTAGAGTCCTAGTTAGACTCAGGGTTAGATCGGACGATATTGCCTCTTATTTTTCAAGTGTTTCACCTTTTTTATTAACTGGTGTTTGTTTTGATTTTGTAGCTATGCCAAAGAGAATCACCCTATCCAAGCTCGCCAAGAAGGTGAAGGAAAAGAAAAGTAAGAAAGAGGAGGAATCGAAGAATGCAAGCTCGATGGTAAAGTCCACCCCGCCCACTAAAGGAATCATCATTCGAGAAAAGCGTCAACGAGACAAGGTGCTAGTCACCGAGCTCTAAAAGAAAAGAGGCCATGCCAATCCCTAAGCCTAAGAAGGCCAAGTCCATGTCCAGAGACGCGGCTATCATAGTGGCAAGGCCAGTAGCTCCTGGAAAGGGCATCTCGACAAACCCTGTGGCTATTTTGGGGCCCAAAGTCACCATGCTGAGAAGTGTTACCACAGCTGAAAAGATTATTGAGGCGTGCATTCCACCTTTCGACAAGGAGGAGGTGGACAAATCGGAACTCGATCGGATGGTCTCCAAGATTTTCTACATCCTCGGCCAGGTAATTTGTTAAAATTTGTGACTTTTGTATTTTCATTGCTTTGAAAGTGATCTTGAATACTTGAAGAATTTTCTATATTTTTTAGGCAATTGTGATCGGGTCTTCTCTCGTCGGCCGTAGTTAAAAACTTAGTGATGAGTTAGCCCTTCAACAAGGTCGGGCGATTTCCCTCGAGGACGAGCTTACTCGAGTTCAAAAAGTTGTAGGCGACCTAGAGGTAAAGGTAGCCCAGCTCAACATTCAGAATCAGCAGGCCTCTGAGGAGCTGACGAAGGTTAAGGAAGAGCGAGATGCCACTCTGGATAAATTGGCGATGCTGGAGTTGTCGATTACCGATCTGAGGGAGAGAGAGAGGCTCGTACCAAGAGGCCGACTATTGAGGAGTACAAATCCTCAGAGGATTTCTAGGAGACAACGCTTAACGCTACTTTCAGTTATTTTGGTGAGGGTTTTGACTTTTGAAAGAGGCAACTTGCTCATGAACATCCTAATCTTGGCATCGACCTCGATGACATGGAAATAGATCACGACTTGCTTGAGAGAAAGGAGGCAGAGGCCGAGGAGAAGGAGAAGGAAAAAGAAGAGGAAGAGAAGAAGTATAAGGAGGAGGACGACGATTAGAATGGAGATCCTTTTTCTCCTTAAATTCATGTAAAGTTTTGAAATGGCGAGATGTAATCTTTTTTTTAATGAATGAACATTGGTTTTTCTTTCACATTTTTAGCTTGTTTACTTTTTACTTCCTGTTTGTGTTGGCGACATCAAGGAATAGTGAATATAACTTAAATTGGCGAGATAAATTTGGCAAACCTTGAACAATTTTGGCGAATTCAATAAGAATTAACTCGAATTATGGCGATCAAAATTTTAATCAATACGTGTCACTTAAATCTTTTTGGTGAACAAAAATGCTTAGTGACGTGATAGTGGTAAAACAGGCGAGATCATCGATGAGGCGATTGGTGAATAGATCGGCAAATTCCCTTGCTCGGTAAACACATTAAGTCTATTTACCTTTATAAGGCAAATTTCAAACTCGATTAAAAGGCAATGAAAGGCGAACCATCGTTAACCTCTACTATGGCGGAGTAATTAATCAAACGATCCATTTATGGCGATCAATATGCGTTGTTATTATCCGAATCATTGTTTAATTTCTCAATGAATGGCCGATCTTAATATCAACGATATCCATGTTGGCTATCATGATGCCTTATCATTTTTCAATGAATGGGTAGTTCTTGATATCGGTGACATCCAAATTGGCGATCAAGACGCCTTTATCATTTTTCAATGAATGAGTGTTCTTGATATCAGCGATAACAAAAATGGCGCTTTAAAAAATTGGCAATATAGATTATTGGCGATAAACTCAATCTGGAGATCTCATTAATTCATCATAAAGATTAATGAGCATAACAAGCTATTTTGGAGGTTAACCTCGTACAAATACGGAGTTTTAATGATTATGAGAGGCGATCTCATCTTTGTAAAGGCATTCTTCTTCTTATGGCGACCAACAGATTTACTAGTAATACTTCTTCAAGTGCTCGGCATTTCAGGGGTGAGGGAGTGTCTTCCCGTTCAGGTCTTCCAGCCAATAAGTTCCTGGTCTGGATATTTTGATAACCTTGTAAGGTCCTTCCCACATAGGGCCGAGCTTTTCGGCATTCAGCTCCTTCGTAGATAAGGTGACTTTCTCAAGACTAAGTCACTAGAGAGGAAAAATCTATGCTTGACTTTTTTGTTGTAGTATCTGGCAACCTAGTGCTTGTAAGCTGCTTGGCATACCTCAGCTCTCTCCCTTCTTTCGTCAAGGAGATCAAGGTTGAGCCTTAGCTTCATTTCATTATTCTCCTTGTCGAAATTTTAGGTATTGAAGCTCGACATTCCTATCTCCATTGGTATAACAGATTTTATCCCGTATACCATATAAAATGATGTCTCACTTGTAGGGATTCTACTCGTTGTATGGTATGCCCAAAGTATGCTCGGTAAGTCTTCTACCCATTCACCTTTAGATTTTTCCAACCTCGTCTTCATATTCCTCAAGATTGTCCTGTTGGTGACTTCTACTTGACCATTTGCCTGAGGATGACCAGGCAAAGAGAAATAATAAAAAATGACGAGGTCCGAGCAGAACTACTTGAATCCATCATTGTTGAATTGCTTAGCGTTGTCCAAGATTATGATCATGGAAATTCCAAACCGACAGACAATGTTCTTCCACATGAAATTCTTAGTGTTCCTTTTCTGTTATCTTGGCGAGAGGCTCTGCTTCTATCCATTTTATGAAGTAATCAATGGTTAAGATCAAGAACTTTCTTTGCAATGAAGCTTGAGGTAGAGACCCAAGTATTTCTATTCTCCACTGAGCAAATGGCCATGGGCTAGCAATAGGCACCACCTCGATGTGAGGGAGATGACTTACTGGAGCAAACATTTGTCACTTGTCACATTTTCTGGTGTACGTTGCCGCATCTCGTTCCAAATGGGGCCAGAAATAGCCTTGACAAATTGCCTTTCAAACAAGTGACCTGACTCGTGAGTGGTTCCCACATACTCCTTTGTGGATTTCTCTGAGCACATACTCTGCTTCTTTAGGTCAGAAACATCATAGGAGTAGGCCCGAGAAAGATCTCTTATATAGGATTCCATGAAGGAGACAAAATCTAGCAGATCGATATTAGATCTAGCGAGCCTGGAGCTTGGCATGTGGTAATGTTCCCTTCTAGAGGTAAGAAACGGTATCATCCATCCATGTTGGTTCTACTTCTGCTAGACAAACAGTTTTGGCGACCTCAAAGAACTCTAGTGGGATACTTCTATTTGAGATGAAATCAAAGGCGGAGGTGAGGTTTGCCAGAGCATCGACTTTCTTATTTTTTTCTTTGGAGATTTGGAAAATTTTGAAGTTTTTGATCTTTATTGATGTATTTTTCAACTCATCCAAGTAGGCCACCATTCTATGTTCTTTGGCAAGGTAGTCCCCTTAAACCTGATTTACCACGAGTTGGGACTCACTAAAGGCATCCAGGGATTCTACTCCCAATTCTATTGCAACCTTTAATTCGGCGAGAAGAGCTTCATATTCAGCTTCGCTGTTGGTGGCTTTGAACCCAATACGAATGGCCTACTCCATCTGTTTGCCTGATGGAGTTTGGAGAACAAATTCTGCACCACAACCATGTTGGTTTAACGATCCATCAACTTCCATCTGGCGAGGTCTACATTTGTTTTCTACTCTTCTGGAACTTCCACCTTGGGGAGAGTCATTTCTGGTTCTAGAGCAACGTCATGAGTAAATTCAACCACAAAATCAGCTAAGGCTTGGGCTTTGATCGCCATCCTTGGTATGTAGTTGATGTGGAACTCACTCAACTCAATGGATCATTTTAGAAGTCTTCTTGAGGTGTCAGGTCATTGGAGAATCTACTTCAGAGGTTGATCTGTTAGTACAGTAATAGGGTGTGCCCAATAGGACTTTGCTAACATAGTATACCGATTATTGAATATTGTCCTCTTCTCGAATAAGCACCGCACTTACTGTTGTTGGCGAGATGAATACATATACAATGAGCTCCTTGCCCATAGTAGGAACTATGAACAATGATGGCGAACCGAGATACTTTTTTAGCAGCTGGAACGCTTCCTCGGATTTGTTTGTCCACTGGAAAATATGGTTTTTTCTTAAAATTTTAAAGAATGGTAAGCACTTATCCGCTAATTTGGAGACAAATCTGTAAAGGGCGACTACTCGTTCAATTAGTTCTTGTACCTCATGTATATTACTGGGCGAGCTCATGGCCAGCAAAGCTTGAATTTGGTCCGGATTTGCTTCAATTTCTCTTTTGATCACCAGGAAGCCAAGAATTTTTTTCGAGGATACCTAAAAAATATATTTAGAAGGGTTTAGCATCATTCGGTGCTTTCGCAGGATGCCAAATACTTCTTCTAGGTGGGCAATGTGATTAGTAGCTTTGGAGATCTTGACGAGCATGTTATCTATGTAAACCTCCATAGTCTTCCCAATCAATTCCTTGAACATTTTATTCACCAGTCTTTGGTATGTCATCCCTGCGTTCTTTAAATCAAAAGGCATGACCTTGTAGTAGTCTTCTCTATGATAAAGGAAGTCTTTTATACGTCGAAAGGATACACTTGATCTGGTGATAACCGGAGAAGCGTCCATGAAGCTAAGAAGCTCATGCTTGGAAGTTGCATCAATTATCAGGTCAATCTTTGGCAAAGAAAAACTATCTTTTAGACACGCCTTGTTGAGGTTGATCAAGTCAACGTATACTCTCCACTTCCTCCCTTTTGGGGAGTGACAACAATGTTGGCGAGCCAATCCGGGTAGTGGGCTTCTCCGATGACATTGGCCTTAATGAGCTTAGCTATTTCTCCTTCTATGACTTCCAGGTGCTCAAGGGCAAACTTTGTGCATGGCGACCTGAGGATCAATTCCTGGTACATAGCCCTGAGACCATGCAAAAACATCATAGTTTTTCTTCAAAAGTTCCACCAAAACACTTTGTAATTCTTCGGCCAACTATGTTCCGATCATAATATGGCAATTTGGATAATCTAGATGTATGGAGACTGGAGCAACTTCTTCCTAAGGTTTGGTATTTTTTGATTCTCTGGGGTCCACTAGGGTAACCTCATCCCTCTTGTCCCTTAATGCCTTCATCTCAGCATTGGAAATCTATAATTGCTATTGAGCACTTGATTTGGAAGGAGACTTAGTCTTCATGGACGATATGAAGCACTGCTTGGCAATTTTCTGGTCGTCCCTGACCTGGCCTACCCTTGCTGAAGTAGGAAACTTCATCATCAAATGATAAATTGAGGTGATAGCCTTGATTCCTCCCAAAGTTGGGGGCCTATGATCGCATTGTAAGACGAAGGGTAATCCACCACAATGAAATCTTTCCACATAGTGGTGAGGCTCCATCCCTAAGGTCACTGGCAACTTGATCCATCCAAACGAGTGTGTCGTGTTTCTTCCAAATTTGACCAAAGGGCTGTGAAAAGGATGGAGCTTATCCAGTCCATCTTCATTTTGTCGAATGCTGAGATGAACAAGATGTCCGTAGAACTTCCATTATTGATCAAGATTCTTTGTACATTAAAATTGGTGATTGTAGCAGAAATGACAAGGGCGTCATCATAGGGGAGATGTAAGCCTCTCAGGTCATCGTGGGTGAAGGTAATGGGCTAATGGGTACTCAACACTAGCGAGGAGAGGTTGTAAATTTTTTCTTTAGCTTGCCCAATCGCACTTCTAGCGTGTCTTTTTCTGGACAAGCTTGAACATCTTCTTGATCCAAATCCACCATGGATCACTTGTATATCTCCTTATATGGGCCTGTTGTCTCCATATCTCCTTTATGGAGAATTAGGCTATGGGCGATCGGCAACATACTTTCTTAGATACCCTTTTTTGATGAGATTGGTTATCTGCTCTTTAAGTTAAAAACAATCTTTAATGTTGTGCCCATAATCTTGGTAGAACTCACAGTACTTGTCCTTGTTTCTCTTGCGGGGATCAGTCTTGATTTTATCAGGCCACTTGATGAATTCTTCATGTTTAATCTCCGTGAGCACTTGGGCGATGGGGGCGTTAAAGGGCGGCAATATTAAATCAGGGCGGCGAGGTGGAGTATGAGGACGTCGATCGTTAATTCGCCTCATTGAGTCTCTATCAGACCTCTTGCTTTTTGACTCGTCCCTGTGGTCTAATCGTTTGGTGGCAGACTCTTTCCTTCTATGGTCGTCCATTTCCTGCCTCCTTCGTTTGGCCTCGGATAGCTTCTCCACGGCTATATACTTGTCAGACTTGTTCTTGAGGGTTGACAAGGTTTCGGGAATACTTTTGGAAAGAGAGTCAAATAATAAGCCTGGGCAAAATCCCTCCATCATAACCATGATTACCACTTCATCACTGGATCATCCACTTCTAAGACAGTCTGGTTAAATCGCTTCACATAATCTTTTAAGTTCTCAGTCTCCTTCTAGTGAATGGTAAAAAGGTGAGAGGCGTTCTTCTGCTTGACTCGGCAGCTCATGAAATTGGCAACAAAAAGCCTACTTGGGTCGCCAAACGAGTCAATGGTTCCTGGAGATAGTTTTCTGAACCATGACCACATTGATCTTTTCAGGGTAGTAGAGAAAGTCTTGCACATTACTTCGTTAGAGTATCTCTGGAATGACATCAGGTTCTTGTACGAATCTAGGTGGTCCATATGATCAATTTTCCCTTCATAGACCCCAAGCTGAATAAGCAACTTGAACCTGGAAAAGACCCGAACTCTCATTACCCTTTCTGTGAATGAGGGCTTAGTCTATCTAATCAAAGCATCTAAGGTAACTAGCGCGCTCGCGCTAGAGTCAATGGCGTCAATACAGGCATCCAAATCTCTAATCTTTCGAGTGGTGGATTTATCTCGGCGCCCAGGTGCCTGGTCATTTCAACGAGGTGACATTCCCCTTCTCCTTACATCCTCGCCTTCTACTTTGGGAGTCTGACTAGATGATTGGGATTCTGATGACACAAGACTTCTTTCTTGCATGGGGCGCAGACTGGGAGATTGATGTCGCCGATTTCATGCTCGGCCAGTGCTCCGATGACTCTGAGATTCGTCGTCGCCCAATCGTTGAGAATTGCGAGATAATTGGACTTCTGGAACAAGTACTGCAGCTAGAGGCGGTGGATTAACTGTGGCGAGGTGCTGTATCAAGCGGGCGTTATTCTCATTCATGATTCTTATTTGTTCGGCAATACTGTGCATCTCATGGTGGAGGCCCTCTAGATCCGGAGCTTGGCTGGTGTTGGCCATTGAGTGAGCTATGTTATCTAAAGGGTTGCTGGCACTTAGTCTAGGTAGCAAACAGCTGCGTAGGTGCATAGAAAGTTTTGAGAACTGTTGTTCCCATAGACGGCGCCAAATTATTGTGGTAGAAAATTGGGATGAGCAACCAACAATTAGAATTATTTTTTCACCTAGGTATTGGACCTCAACAGCTTCTCAGGTGACCTGCATAGATATCTAAACAAACGATACCGGTCGGGGTGAGGCCGCTTAAAATCCCTCTAATATGGGAATCAAACCAGGGCAAATATAGACTAAGAAAAATAAAAATGCAGAGCTCTAAGAAAGTATGTAAGGGTTAAGCATAAGCTATTGAGCGTACCTTTTGTGATAGGGGAGCAGTCTTTATATAGTTGGAGAATTGAGTGTCATGCGAGGAGATCATGGTGAGATCCTTGGAAGGATAAATATAAAAGTGTATCCCAAAAATATCGGAGAGAAAATAAGAAGTTGTCATCTGGAGAACATACCATGATTATAGGGGACGTGGTGGAGAAGGAGTCTCACGGAGATAAATTCCTTGTGGAGATGGAGTCCTTGTAGAGATGGTCTTTGATCAGATGAGATAACCATCCTTGCCCAATTGCGATATGGGGATCAAATAATATGCTCACAGTATCCTGACAAGATGAGCAACTGTGATGATATTATGGGCGACCAGAAATATACTGGGGATATGGTGAGATTGGTCTTTGGCGAGGTGTTCGGATTAGTAGGTAAATATTTTACCCCACATCAATATTTATAAATTTATTAAATATCATGACCATATGACCCTATATATGGACTTATTATGAGTAAATTTCCTTACAATTGAAGTAGGAACAGCATAATAAAGCTTGGACACAAAGTTCACACCATGGAATTGAACCAATTTTGTCTGAAATACCCTTTTTAACAATCCAATTCGTAGTGTCAGTCTTTGGACGTTGCCTCGAGGTTGACATCGTTTTAAGTCATCCACTAGAAAAAGTGAAGTCGTTGGTGAAAAAGAATGGGAAATGGTGGAAAATTTCTATGAAATTATTGCAGGTACTTGTCCATGCGTGAAAGGTCTTTTCTCAATTTCTATCTTCTTTTCACACATATTGTGACATTAGACAATGTGAGGTGATTCTACAAACACCCCAAAATGTTCTCTCTACCCCTACCAAAATTGATTTTTAAGTCTTTTTTTAACTATAGGATTGTTGTCTGAGATTTTTTTTATAGTTCATTATCTACGCCAAACCTAATTGGGTCTGATAAAGACTAAGTTAGGATCCTTGAAGTTATCGGTCGGACAAATCTTCAGTGACCCTGAGAAGACTCAAACGGATTACTTTGTCTAAGTCTTATTAATATTAATGACAAAACTATAAAATTCACGAATCACAAGTTTCGCTCCGAACTTACTACCACCACACTCGAACAATCCTCCACGATTACCTCCACCGTAGCCCTTCCTGGCCTCTGGAGAAAATGGTGGTTGTGGCTGGTGGTTTGAAGTCGAGGAAAATTAAGGTTATGATTAGGTTGAAGCCGGGGGTGTTTTGGATTAGTGGGTGTTAAAAAAGAAAAAGAAAAAGTATAAATTTTAAATTTTAAAGAAAGAAAATGGGGCCAAAGAGAAGATTGTTTTCGAATATTAGCAAAGATGGGCCAAACTAGGCCCATCCAATTGTTAAGCCCAAACTAGGCCCAACCTCTTTCTGTTTCCCTCCACTTATGGTAAAATAGGTCCGCGACAAATGGACCCGCCCATGTCAAATAAACTCTACGATTTATTACACTTTACCACGTTAAACTATTGAGAGATTCCCATTTTTCCCCTATAACTATTATTTTTATCAATTTTAACCTAAAATTAACCTTTAATTTGTAATTAGCCCTTTCTTT
>BRYE01000003.1:11748836-11756336 GCA_030159115.1 Actinidia arguta var. hypoleuca
TGGCCCATTAGCATGTGGCGGGGCCTTTAATATGCAAGCGTTTTTCGGAAGGAGTAGTTGAGACAAGGACAAAATTGGGAAACAAAATTTTGTGATTTACTACAGGAGAGTGCATTGGCACGTGTGAGCAATGCTTGCACAAAAATCCATTGCCCTTCAACTGAGTAAAATGAACTTCTCTCTCTCGTATTTTTTTTTTCCTTTTTCTGTTTTACCCCAAAATGGAAAGTAGGGAAGAGCAAGAAAATCGATTGAATTGTAAATTTGGTATGATTTTTTATCAGAGCGGTTTGATTTTGATTTCCAAAATAAAAAAAAAATATTGCACGACAATGATTTTATTTTCGGTTTTGAGATCACATTTTCGATTTTGAATCAAATCAAAATGTGACTGTTATAATTATATAAAATATCATATGCAGTATATGAAAACCACATATAAATACGCATGTTTCATTTATAAAAAATGAGTATACTTTTGTTTTATTAGTAAAATTATGTCATGTGGAAAAAAAAGACTATATTATTCTAGATATATATATATATATGCATTTTTGAAATATTTTGATGATAAAAGGGATGGTTTTTGAATCATAAAACCAAATCGAACCGAATCCAACTGGATTCTATGATTCGGTTTAGTTTGGTTTTATAGTCTGGTTCAATTTGATTTTAAATTTTTTTGAACCGTTAAGCAGCAATTTAGTTTCACGATTTTCACTAAAACCGCACCACTCGGAACCGTGACCACGTAAAAAGCTACATAAACCCCTTTTTCATTGCATTGGGGTCAATTGAGAAAAAAGAAGAGCAATTATGGAAGATATATCTGCACATATTTGAAAATAAAAGCAACTTTGTCATTATAAATAGCAGCACTAAATATCATGTATTTATTGCATCAACCTTTATATGTTTGTAATATGTAAATGGATTACGAAAATGTAATTACTCAATTTGTTGGGTTCTCACACACAAAAAAAAAAAAGTAATGATAAAGAATAAAAAGACAAAAATACCCCTGTGAGACAAGCGTCGATGGCCATATATTATAAGTGCATATTGAATGAATTAGGTAACTTAGAGCCAAAGGTTCTAGTGAAATGCATGATAAGAAATTTAACAAGAAACTTTAAATTTATCATAAGAATTCTAAGTTTGGAGACTCACAATTTAATCCAAATCAACACGGTTTGATCCAATCACTTGAAATAGTAATCAAAGACACATACTTGGGTCATTCCACCATTAACAAAGGAATTGGTGATTATTCAATTATTTTTTTATTATTTATTTTTTGATATGCAAAGTAGAAGTTTCATTAAAAATAATGAAATTAAAGATACAGTGGAAGAAAAATGCATTAGAGTTTTAGAAAGTATACGAACTCTTCTAGTGCTAAATATCTTGATTCAATCGATGATAGTAGATATGTCTTATTCTTACCTGATAACAAAATAAAAAGATTATTAAACTACTCAATTAAAGAAATAGAAAAACAACCATGTTCGATTGAAATGTCTTTCTGATAGCTAATAAATAAGAACAATATTTCTAAAAATGAACTAAGTTGAGTTTTTTTGAAAGTGTTCTCCTTCTCCTTGACCCCTAGAGTTGTTTGCAATCGACTCAAAAAAAGTTAAAAAGAACAAAAGTTACAAAAGAAATGTCTGAGGAACAACAGACGCACAAAAAAATTGATACCTACTTGATCCCTTCTTCCAAAATTTTGAAATTAAAAGAAATTTTTTATAGTGATTATTAGAAGAAAAAAAAAGAATTCTAATATTTGATGATTTATTATCTCCTTATGTATAAATCAAAAGTAGAATGATTGAAATGATCCTCATCTATTTATATGTCATTTTTGTGTAGAATAAATAATACTATTCTTAAATTAATTCTTTCGGATTTGTTAACGATCGACGTCTTTCGCATGTAACCTAAAAATAAATCAAGACATACCCTCTATTACTTGGATTTTTTGGAAGGTATTCGTTTTCAATTGCCATACAAGGTCAATTGGACGAGATTAAATAAGCTCAGGCGACTAGGTTTTATGAAGACTCAAAAAAGATATTGAAAGGCAAAAGAGAGGAGATATAATAGAGTTTGTAATTGACACATCAAGATGTAATAAATAAATAATTGAGATGACGACAGCCTAAGAAATTTATAATCGTACATTTGCATCAAAGTTAGGGCATCAATGTGTCAAACTAAAAGTAACAACCCGAGCTCAATCCGTTTACGTTTCTATTATCAACTTGGGAATTTTGGCGCATGCAAAAATTATATGAAAAATTAATCTCGGCTCGAGTCAAGATGAATTCTACAACTTTGATAGTGCTATCCAAGTGTATAGCCAAGGTGAAAGTAAATCTTGAGTTTGCGGTAAATTTGTAAGGGGGATTCAAAGCACGAGCAAATTAATTTTAAGTAAATTCAATATACCTGAATGCGAACAAAATTGGATTTCTTTTCATTCTATAAATAAATTTAAGAAAACTATTTTTTGAAGAGCATTACCATGCTCGTTCTCTCCATGGTATCTCGATTAATTAATATCACTCCATTGAAAAATCACACCCAAGGTGTTTCCATTCGAAGGTAAAAACAATAATTTCTGCAGAAGATTGACTCAAGTGATTAATTGATGACGCATTGAAATCTTAGTTGTTTGAGATGCAGGAAATCATAAGAATTTATCTTACTCCAAATCTCAAAGAATCGGACGAAACAGACAAAATCCAAAGTCACCATAAACCCAAACTGTTTATAGGAAACAATCCACACAAATCCTGAATTAAAAACACAAGGGAATCCAAAGAATAGTTCCACCTGTTTTCACGAGTCTAAGACGAACAAATCTGGTAACAGTTTGAAGCATGAAATCGATATAAATGATTCAACCTTGAGCACATTATGAAATTTTTCTGTCTTTCGAACTTGGCCTAAATTTCAATTGACAACTTAATAAACACTTTGGAGCACAATACATAGATAAAGCTACTAAATAGGCAAGTTTCAATATGCATCAATTATAGGAAAATTTTGTAGCCAATCGTAGAACAGCCACTACTTTCCCTAGTTGCCGCTCTTAGGTTGTAATTGAATGAAAGACATGGTAAGGAAAATGAAAATGAAAATGAAAAAGAAAAAATCTAACTCTTCGGTACCGTTCGATCCTCTAACTTTTTTATTTCATTTTCGTTTGCCCTCACCAAATTCTTAATCCAAACGCAGCCTTATCAAACTAACATTCCATATAGCAAAAAGCCAATTGGACCCATGCTACAAGCAAGACTATAAATGTAAGGTTTAGTGTTTGGTTAAAGGATTTGTAGAGTTAAAAAGAAAAAGGCAAGGCAAACATGCCTTAAATTTTCTGAAGGGTAAGTAAATCCCTTGTATTTTCTTTATCCTCAGCAAATCCCTTCACAAGACTATCCAAATTCATATTTGAAATGCACGAAATGAACAATTCATACAAAGAAATTGAGTTTGTAAGACCCGTCCGTTTAAGTCCCTGAAATAAATCTACAGAATAATTTGCTGAGAAGCATTAGGAAAAGTGAGGCGGTCAGTCATGTACGAATATTATACATGATATTACATTCAAGAAGAAAATAACTTGAATAGGATACAACAAAAATACTTGAATCGTGACCAGCCAGTCGCGTATCAGTAAAATCGTGACGAGGCTTATCCCCACCAAAAGCAAATCAATTTAGCTTGCCATAAGATCCGGACCTTGGCTTTGGCATTGTTCGAGTATTATATTACAGTTGTTCATTGACCGCGCATCAAGCAAACCGTGATTCCACAGTTTGATCATAAATAATTTCCAACACCTGTTAAGTTCACAAGCGTAGCAATGAGTAATATGCACATTAATATTAGCACAAGAAAAAACAAAACGTTGTCAAATATATAGGTCGCACTATCAAAGAAAATACAGAGATGATTGATGGACCTAATCGAGTAAGAAATAGATCCAATATAAATGCATAAAATAACTCTTTAGTGATGATAAGAGTCATTACAGAGTAAACACGAGATTGCAACACTGACTGAAATGCAACAATTGTAGCAAAATTTAGTTTTACGACTTTCAAACTGACTGAAATGCTACGAGAGACACAAAATTGTTAGCCACTTGCAGGAATTCAATAAACTGGAACTAACAAAGGACTCCTATGCTTTAACAGTATCACCAAAACAACATTAAACGTCAGCTCGCTGAATTCTAAACTTCTCATAGATTTGAGTAGTTATACTGAATAGGTTCCTTGGAATACATAATTTAAAATGGTGTGGCAATAAGCTAGCCAGTGGAGGGAGCATTCAGAGAAGCCCGAGGGTCGCCAAAATAGCACTAGCTCACCCAATTTGGGCTTCAAGAGAGTTGTGTGATCCCAGAGCAGGAGGTAGAGAAATATTTGGACAACTACATGCCCTAGGGATGATGGAGAGATTTGGACAACTACACATTAAAGTGTGGTCAATAAATCAAGATGATCAATCAATAATTGTAATTCTCTGGCGCAATTAATGCATGGGACCAAATCGTAAAGGGAATAAAACTCATTGCCACAAGATAAAATGAGACGGAGGGTACCAAAGCAGTGCCGGTGCCTGGACAAGGTCTTGACCATGCAATTTCGAAAATGCCTCGCATGCCCAAGGAATATGACCATCTGCCAGCACCCTGCCATAGAAGCAAACAAAATAGCTTCAAATGGAAGTTTAGAAATCACATCCATATAAAAGAAAGAAAAAGAGAAGGAAAGGAAAGAAAACTTGAACATTATTCAACCATTTTGCACAAGAGATTAAGCAACAAGATAAGAGATTGTCTACTTTCTTTAAAGTTCAAGAAAGTATGAGGTTGGTAACATTGTTCGGACGTCTTCTGACAGCAGACACCACATGTGCCATGATGATATCAAATGTGAAAAGCATGGGCAATGTTGTCAAGCATAGAATCATACGTTACATACTCAGATCTCCACAAAAGCACTCAAAAGTGGCATTTCGAGAGGAAATGGAGTGAAAATTACCGCTGTTTCCTCACAAATGAGTTCCAGAGATGCATCATTTGCTTTTCATCTTTGGTTACATCCACAAAATCATCAAGCATCTGCGACATATCATAATGCAACCAACGTTAACATACAACCACAAATACTAGAATAAGAACACAGCTTCTTGTTAAAGGAGAAAAGGAGCCACATAAAGCACTGTTGGGTATAAACTGATTAATCCAAAATGTTCGTTTGATGATCATTACTTTATGGGAACTCCAGCTCTTTAGTAACCCGAGCTCCAGTGCTCTCAATGGGCACTCATTTCCACCTGATGTTGTCTGCTCAGGAACGAGCCTCAATGGCTGATTACATGTAATCACTTGTAAACTACCAGTTTAGCATGAGTTACTTCATATATAACCATTTACTCCAGCTACTTTTTGTTTGAAAACCCTTGGGGAAGGAGATCCTCTTTCTCCCCATTTTTCCATCAATATAACGGGTGCTCGTAAGTAAAAATATCAAAAGCAGCGGATGGAGGTATTTTGAGTGGATTTGCCTACTTCAGATTGGTGCTGAACAAAGAGCCTTACGTGCCAACAGTACTGTCGAATTGCGATACAGTAGCATGTATATTGTATGGCTTCTACATGTCATGGATTTTATATCGTCTTAATATTGTTCAAATGGGCACACATTCACCTATAACCCAAGTCTCCAACACAAAAGAAATTAATAGAATGAAAAACGGGAAAAGAAACATTGAAGGCACAAAGCCCCCAATATTCTCCCAAATAGTAGCTTAAATGCTTGGGTCCTGGCCAAACTTGTCTTTAAAGAACTCTGAATACTTGAAGAGAGAGAAAGAGGGAGAGATTTCTATTTCTTTTTAAATGCGTGAGTAGAATAGAATAGGTTTTTCATTTGAGCCCAATTGGCCATTCTTGAGCCCGTTGGGTTCCTTATTTGCAAATAGAGATGACGTTTAGGACTACTCTAGAAATGAAGTCACAAGAAAACTTGTTATATGGTTTATGATAGGGTAAAATTACAATTTTCCCCCTTAAAGTATTGACCGATTCCCACTTGGGCCTTCAAACAAGTAATTTTCTCAAATTGGTCGTTCAACTATTGAATTGGTTGCAACAGACCCAATCATAACCTCTGCCCAATTCTCTAACGGAAGATGATACTTGGGGCCACATGGCACCAATTGGCAATCCCGATGTACACCTACTTCCTCAAACACATATCCACGTCCCTAAATTCCCCAACCCATACCCATTACCCCAAACCCTAAACTTCTACTTCTCCAACCCAAACCTCCCCATCCCCTACCTTACCCAAATCCACCCCCCTCCACCATCGCCTCCACCATAGCAAACCCTAACCCAAACCCAAACCTTCCTGCTCCCTAATTCCAACCACCACTATTCAACCCCATCGATCGAGCACCCACCCACCCACCCCGGGTGCACAAACACAACGAGAGAGAGGATTGCAGCAACAGCCACACTGTCGATGTCGACCTGCCACCTCCCCTTTGCGCCAACAGCCCTCCTTGCACTTCTCCTCTATGGCTTCTGAACGATAACGTCACAACCGTCTCTCTCTCCCTCCTCTGTGATGAATATGGATGGGGGCTTAGGGATGTACAGTGGTTAGCAGAGGAGGAGGAGGTTGGGGTTGGGGGTTGACGTGTACGATGGTTGGCAAGGGAGGAAGAGGGTGGGAAGGTGGTCAGAGATGTATGGGGTGGAGGCAATAAGAGGGAGGAGTGGATTGGGTTTGGGGTCATGGGTTTTTGGTCCGGTCATGAGTTTTGGAGTTGGTGTTGAAATGGCGGTAATGGGGCACTTACATGGCGCCATGTGTACTAAATAGGTTGAGCGATTGGTCCCAGTTGAGAAAATTTTAATAGGTTAAGGGCCAATGTAACACCCATAGGTTGGACTAGTGGTCTAGGCTTAGTAAGTGTAAGTTTGCTCCCTTCCAAGGTCTCAAGTTCAAAACATTTCAAATGCTATCAATTCCTAAGTTGGGCTAGTCTATACGGGGCTTTGGCCCGGCTTTAATCGGTCGGTCATTGGGTCGGATACCGAGTTATCAGAAAAGGTTAGGGGCCAATGCGACAAAATTATTCATATATGATATGATTCAAACAAGGTATTTGGCTCATATTTTAGTCATTAATAGCACATTGCACCACATTGACACTAAGGTGCACGATATCGTTCTTCTCTAAGCTTCAACACCCACAAACATAAACGATGTGGAAAGAACCGATTCTATCCAAGAGAGCAATTCAATTGCTACTAACAAATAGAGTAAGAGAGCTATATCGGATCAAGCATTCATGTGGATCTAGGGCTCTAATGTATTTGAGGATAGAACACGCATTTAGCAAGTATTAACAATGCCAATTGACAATGAAGGTAGCCACTAACACAAACAAAGGTGAAGGTTAATT
>BRYE01000003.1:11773836-11776336 GCA_030159115.1 Actinidia arguta var. hypoleuca
GTAAGTTTGTTTGCTTGTTTGTTTGTTTTTTAGTTGATTTGGCTTTTGATTTTTTTCATTTTTAGTAAAAAAAATTTATCGTTTGATCAAAATTTTATACTTTTTTAAATTCAGTTTGATGAGAGGAGTTTAAAAATATTTAAAAATTCATATAATTTGAGAAAAATCACTAAAGACGAAAAAAACATTCTCATCCCCAAAAAAAATTCAAGTGCTTTTTCGTTTTTAGTGAGTTTTTTTTTTAAATTCGATTAATTATTTTATATTTTTAGACTCCTCTCATAAAATAATAAAAAGTATAAGATTTTGATAAAACAGTAAAAAAAAATCAATAAAAAAAAAGGTAAAACAGTTAAAAAACAAAAAATCACTACCTTGTTTGGGCCTAAATAGAGCTTCATTTTTGTTATTGGATTGATCTACTAATGGTCCAGCCCAACTTTCGACCCTGAATATTGGGTTGCTATGATTGTGGGCTAGTGTCAGTAAGACTCCAATAAGTATAACCATTCGAAATCTCAAAACAATCTCTGAATTAGGAGAGAGAATCTGATTCGCATCTTCTGGTGCTTTCTTCCTGCCCAAGAAACAAAACAGATTGCCAAATTTAAATGTGGCGAAGATATAGGAAGTTATTAACAAATCCACGTTTAATTTGGTCTCTTTTCAGCCAACAACAGTCAAAAGAATTACTAGCCTGTTTGGATATCCTTTCTTTAAGTGGGATATGTTTTTAATTAAGTCTATTTTATAAACTCTTAGGTTGTGTTTGGATTAAAAATTTGATAAGAAAAAAATTAGATAATCTAATGGATCCGAATGGTTTAATCCTTTTTTTTCTCACTAAATACTTGATCCAAACACAATCTTAGTATTTCTTTTCAACACTGCTGCAATATACAAATTTAGACCAAAAAAAGTTTCAATAATTCAAAATAAATATTTACGATTCACTTGGTTATGTAAATTCTCACGCTTTCATTCTAAACTATCATTTTAAATTCTATAAACTTTTACTAGTTTAAATTCTAGGTTCGTAAAATTAACAAATATTTTTTTTATTCATTTCTTTTAACATTTTCCTCGATTTTCTTCTAAAATCAAACAGGACAAATAGAGTTGTTTTCCGAAAACAGCTCTAGCGGCCGGTCTCACTATTCTTGTGGTTGCAGTCCAGGTATCGTTGGTTAAATGGACGAAGGGTTAGAACTATCTACACAATCATAAATTCGCCGCGGGTGTCTCTCCTCGATTTTCTCCCTCCTCATCACAAAACAACCACCACACAAAAACTTATCCCAACACATCATAATGCAATTAGACCTATTCCAAGGACTACGATACCGTAATTTGGGTGGATGATCATATTTTCCTCGTGTGCTATATGGGCATGTTTGATACGTAATTTTTTTTAATTATAATATTTTAAATTATTAATATAATTTTTTAAAACAAGTTGTAAATATGGTTGATGCATTTTTTTTTATAAATTATGACAAAAATTTTAATTTGTTTACTGTTAAATGATGATGTCGAATATTTTTTTATAAAATAAAATTTCAAATTATCCTTAAATGTTTTATAATTAACAGCTTTTTGTAATTAAATGAAAATAGTATCTACACTTTTGGCCACAAAATATTTAAGAACTTCCAATAATCCAAAAAAGAAGCTATGAATCATACCTTGAAATTTCTCACATTTTTAGTTCAAAAAACTGAAAAAAGCTAAGTATTTGGTTACTTAAAATTCCTACCAAACATAATTTTAATTAAAAAAAATAATTAATTTAAATAAAGTTTGGCTTATTTATGAGCAGCAGTGCTACGATTATCGAATTTAGAACAATAAAAGTTTTCAAAGTCAAAATGAATGGTTTAGATTCATTTGAGTGCATAAAATTACATACCAAGTGAATATGTACCATCCATTTTTAAATTTTAAAAATATTTTTAAGTTAAATTTCGGAGACGGTAGAGTTTCTCAGAGTCAGCTGTGTTCATTTAATATAGAATCTGAACAAATTGATTGGGTTCATGTATTTTGGACTGATAAATCATCAAGAGATGAATAGCCCATTGATTAATATTGTCTATGTTTCAACACCTGTTGCACTGGATCAAAGCAATAAATTCCAGATTAAATACCTTTATTATTAGTTAGATTTCAATAATATCTCTTTAATTGCCAAACTGGATTACTGAAATTAGATTACAAAACCAATTCTAGAAAATAATAGTACTAGAACAGACAATATTGGAAAGCAGAGCTTTAATCAATCAAATCCGAACACTATAGCACTCGTGAAACCTACATGTCGCAAAATTTGATTGACGTAAAGTATTTATGACCCTATAAATTGAGGTAAAGCTGTCGCAAAGTATTTATGACCCTATAAATTGAGGTATAGCTATCTTAATAAGTATTAATAATTTTTCGTCTCCACGGACATTATGTAAAAAAAAATTATTAATTAAAATTTTATAAATAAAAAATAAAT
>BRYE01000003.1:11806336-11808836 GCA_030159115.1 Actinidia arguta var. hypoleuca
ATTTTTATAGCCAAAATAGACAAAAATACCCTTATTATTTTGTAAGCCCCAAAAAAATATTCATGTTTCTTTGTACACCACTATCACAATTTCTTTCTACACGTCAGCTGCACTACACTATTTTCTTCGCCCACCGATTATTGGCAATCGGCCGGCAACCTAGAACAGTCAAATTTCATTGTCAGTCTAATTTGACTGTTTTTTAATATTCAAAATAATGAATAATAATTTTTTTTTGAGGTGATGGTGGTGGTGAAAAGAGTAAATTTTATTGCTAATATTTCAAAATAAATAAACCAAAAAATAAAAATTTATTCAAAAATGAAAGAGATTTGACACTAGTGGAGGCGACCCGATTGTGGTGAAAGGCCATTGAAGTGTTAAAGATTTCAAATCTTAGAGAAAGAGAGCAGTGGGGAAAATGCGATGGTGGTGGCAACTAAAACTACGGTGTGGCAGAGATAAAGTAGCTCAAATCAATTTATTTTGACTTGTTTTTTCCTTTTTTGATTTTTTATAGTTTAGGGTATGAAGGGACAATATTATTTAATAGTGAAGCTTTCACACATAAATCTTAATTTAATAGACCCTATCCAAATATCTTTTAATTTAATGGATTTCGCACTTTTATAAAACACTTAGTGGACTAATCGTTAGTTCAAACCCAATATTAATACTCTAGCACATTTTTTCAAAAAAATTGGGCTGAAGTCAACCCCAAATCGATTCGGTTCACCGACCGGAACTGATCAAACCAAAATCGACCGTCCAATGCCAATTTTGGTCGGTTTTGGCCCACTAAAATATCATACCTTAATCGATCGACTTTAAGGATTTGCGGATCGAGCTGATATATTCACCTATGACATAATCTGTAACGGTTAGATATAACTAAATTCTTTGTTAAACTCATTGTAAATTAAACATAAAATAAACTTTAAAAATATTTCATAAAAATCCAATACGAGCACGAAACTTTTACATGTAGGGTATGGGTTCAAATTGATTCGATTTTAAGTAAAATCATGAATCGAATTGAACCATACGGTTCTTGAAATTTCATGACCAAATTAATCCGTTCAAAACTTGGAACCAATTCAATCCAAATCTAAAAATAGTGGTTCGATTTTGATTTTGAAACACGATTTTGGTAGGTAAGTTTTTTATTATACAATCTTCATATTACTTAATATAATTAGTACCATATCCAAAAACTAACAACTAAATAACAAAAACCTTATGATATAAATATATATTATAGTTAAACAATTGTTCAAGGCTGTATGATGCAACAATATAAATTAAGATATATAACATAAGTATAAAACTATTTTTTTTTTAAAGTAAAATTATATGGTCTGGCCTGATTCGGAAAAAGAACCGAACTCACCAATCAGTAAACCGAACCGTTCAAGACGGGTTTTAGAATTTTAAAACATGAACCAAAATGGTTATACAAAAAACCGTACCAAACTGACTAGTTCAGATCAGTTTGGACCAATTTTCTAATTCTACCGATCTTCTTATACAACTATAATGGTGGTGAGGGTTGTACGTGCCAAATCTATATCCGGTTTGGAGATTTTAATATTTCTACCATACTTGTTCTTAATAGGTGAGAATATGAGGAATACCTGCCTCATATGCTCGTTTTGATTTGAGTATCTATTCATTGCAATAAAATTGCCATTTTTATGTGAATCGAACGTATTTGTCCAATTCAATTATCTAAATTGACATCCCTATGCGAATCGAACATATTCGTCCCATTCAAGTATCTATTCATTGTGAGTAAAATTGCTATCCTTATTTGAATCGAACATAACAAAACAATTTCTCAAAAATCTTATCAAGTATCGAGACTTCTAATTGAGGCATAGATTTTATTAAATTGTGTATTATTATTTTGGATTGATACGTTCTTTTAGGGGTATCAAATTTAAGATATTCATATGCTACTATTTGATTTATTTTTGACAACCTATAGGAGGAGATTGGGAAAGGAGAAACAAACCATACATCATATCGACATGGTAACTCAAACACATCAATCGCTAATTCAATCCCAAGCTTTTCATGGACTAAAATTAAATACGTAAATCTACTTATTTGTTTGAGTCGTCGATTCATGAATAGGGTAATCATTCATACATAATGCATACAACAAATCTAATAGAAAATTTTTTTAACTCTAAGTTTGACCCAATTAGTAGATACAAAATCTCCTCATACCCAAAACAAAACAAAAAAACAAGTTCAATTTCACTAACATATACAAAAATAAAATAAAAAAATATTCATATAAACAAAAGAGAGAACAATTGAAACAAACTTACCCAATACTTTTAGTTGATAACTTTCAATCTCTCTTTTTCACATCCCTCCCTTTGACCCCATCTCTTTAGGGTTATGGACCCCATTATATATCTATATATACCACCAAACCCTGGACTTGCCTCTCAATAGTGGAGGAATAAGACCTAAGGAATGACTCAAACCC
>BRYE01000003.1:11813836-11816336 GCA_030159115.1 Actinidia arguta var. hypoleuca
CAATTGTTGATGATGGGTGGTGTCTTCACTAGAACAGCAATGGAGCTTCGGTGGAATTATTCCTATGTTTAGATCATGAGGTCCGAGCAACATCTGTCCTTGGAGATAGCGACAGTAGGTGTGGAATGTGTCTGGTGTCACATTTAAATGGAAGCCCAAACCAAACAAGAAATCCAACTCAAGGAGGTTCATCTCTTGTGTGCTGATTCCTCCAACCTTGGCATAGTAAGCATTGTTGTAAGACCTAAAAATCCAATACAGATTAAGAACATGTTAATAACTAGGAGGAATTTTTTTTCATCTCAGCCATCAAAGAAAATATGGAGAATTGAAGGTACACACTAAAAAAATGGTACAGATCATACGCTTAAATATAACATTTCCATATTAGTTCGTAACAAATATCACAACAAATCGTAATAAAAAAAACTGCTTAAATTTTATTCACCATAAAAACTCATAAACAAAAACCACAATAATGTGTAGCAAATCTCGCTCCAATACAAAGTAGGAACACGTTAATAGCTAGAAGGAAATTTATATCGTCATCGCAAGTCATCCAAGAAAATTATGATGAAAGAGTGAACAAAGAGAGGAAACTAAAAGGCTGGTACTATTTCAACTATGATGAAAGAGTGAGCAAAGAGAGGAAAAGAAAAGGATGGTCCTATTGCAACCCCATGAGTTGGTACGAGTGGTAGTTCTCACTTGGCTATCAGAGATTTCATGAAGTATATGTTTTAAATTCGACTCTCACCCACGTATAATTTATGTATTGAGTTAGTCTATAAAGCTTTAATTAGACATTTTACTAAGATTGATTTCTCAAATTAGTCGGTCGATTTTTGAACCGGATACCGAGTTATCAAAATAAACCAGAATGAATATATAACTATAGGTAGCTATGATTCTAATGTTTGGCATTGACGAGAACATAAAAGTCATTCCAAATTACATATCCAAGTAAGAATTACACAAATTCCCAATTACGATAATCCAAGAATTCCAACTCAATTTTGTAAAACAATTAGATAAGTGCTGGGAAATCTCTTAATAAAGTGATTAATTTAGGGTGTAATACACTAACCACCCTGATATATTAATACACAAAGTACCCCTGATATTTAAAAAATTACAATGATCTTCCCTGAGGTTTACATTTAATACAGATGATCCCTGACGTTTGAAAAATTACACTGACCACCCATGAGGTTTCAGATTAATACACAAAGCACCACTGGGGTGGTCAGTGTATTTCAAGGGTGCTTTGTGTATTAATTTAAAATCTCAGGGGTGTTCAGTATATTTTAGAAAAAATCTGTTACAAGTTTCAAACATCAGGAGAGGTCATTGTATTTCACCTTATCTTATTTATGGAATATGGCCTATTTACCCTCGTTCAACTTTTCTCCTTATGCTACGCTTTTCTCTCTTCAATGCTCCATCTCTCTCTACAAAATTATTTTCCTATCTCTTGTCTATGGAATCAGATCCATTTCTCCTTCTATTACACCTTCAATCTCTATTCATCTCCCCTTCTTGATAAACCCAAATCAGACCACAAACCATCAAGATTCCAAAAATGAGATGAACAAGAGACATCTGAAGAAGTTGTAAACTATGAAAGATTGATTGGAGATGCCAAGATTAGCCAAATGCCACCACCAAGCAGTCGTGGAAGAAGAGATTGAAGAATAATTTGATCAACTATTTTGAAGGTGCGGACAGAGATTTTCGATGCTGAATCTGAATTTTTTTTTCTTTCAATTTTTTGTTTTGTTTGCACAAAAAGGCTCACTACAACCATGACAGATCAAAGTGTCACCAAACCAAGGAAAATAAATAAAAAAAAGCGATATATAAGTTTAAAAAACAGAGGTCATGGCAGGACCATTATCGTCCATTGAGAGAAATATTACGGTGGTGGTTGCTGGCGGGAGTTTGTGTGGTTGGGTGGAGCTAATGGTAGTTGGTTGATTTGGAAAATAGAATGGTCTACGGAGTATGTTTGACAAGAGATTGAGGAGAGAGAAAAAGATAAAAGATTGAGGTTCCTAATATGTAGAAGCGGAGTCAGAATTTTAGATTGAGGGTTAAAATATAAAAAAAAAATTAATATATTTTAAGAGGGTTAAAGTATAAAAAAAATTAATTAATTAAATTTTATAATTTTTAAAAATGAGAGTCGACTATAACCTTTTCTTGACCGACCGTGGGTCACGCCTGCTACTAGGGTTGAGACTTGAGAGTACCACAACAGACAAAAAGGAACGTTGGATGTTGTTTGACGGTGTAGTAGTCAATTTCCTTTAGCATGGATTAACTAGTCGTAGTGAAAAAATTCAGAGTCGTGACATTATCATTTCCCAAAAAGTTTATAGGCTTAATTTATCATACACCCACCAAGCAATATGCTTACGTTACTTTCATCTTCTTATTTAAACAGTAAATCGTATTAACCTTCTTAACTATTTAATTATATCATTTACACTTCTTTTAT
>BRYE01000003.1:11861336-11863836 GCA_030159115.1 Actinidia arguta var. hypoleuca
CACGGGCAATTAATAGTCCATAAATATTATACAAATCTAGCAAATTTAATGGATTATGAATCTATTGGATTACACATCCAACCTTGGATGAAGTCAACAAATATTATATTAGTGATTCCAAAAAATTTATATTCCAATCCAACATTCTTATATTCAAAACAAACTTGTCCTAAAAGCATCTCTCCTGTCGATGGTATCTAGCTTTGTATTTTGTCTATTTTTCAAATTATGGATTTTTAAGCTACTTCAACATATTTTCTATTTTTATTTACTAATAATTAGGCCATGTTTGGAGTGAGTTTTTTTTTTAATTTTTTTAATTGCTTTTAGTTTTTTTCCCACCATTTTATATAAAAAAAATCACATTTTTTTTATTAAAAGAGTCTAAAAATATAAAATTTTACATCTAATTTGACAGAGTTTATTCCATTTTTTACTAAATGCACTCCATTTTTTAACTACCCCCGATAAGAATAAATACCTAAAAGTGTAATGGTATGGGAAAGCAATTATAATTATTGATAAAAAGTATTAATAATTTTATTATACTAAAAATAAAATTGGAGTATATTTAATAAGAAGAGGCGCCAAGACCAAACCATTACTTTCATCACCTCATCTCAATAAAAAATAAAATACGCAAAGAGGTAAACAAAGTCTCTACACTTCTAAATAGGCACTGTAGCATAAGATTAACAAATGGCTCATACAGGGGATGAGTGGATTAAGCGTTTTTTGGCTTTGACAGGAACTAAGATACCCACTATATTGGAGTTGCTATAAAAACATCTCCAATGGTTTTCTTCATCTTAGAAATGTTATTATCAGAAATTAGCATACTACAATAATATTTTGTCATTATTTGACAATATTGATACATTGGTATTTTGGCTATTCTAACTCATATTTTCATCATAGATAAAAAATTCACCCTGAGATTAAAATGGCAATGTCAAATTTTGTGCCATTACAATTTTTTGACAAAGTTTTTGGTATATCAGTGGAGAAGTTTTGTTTTGAAGGATATGTTACAATTTGGATTGGGCAATTCATTTGACATGCCAATGGAGTTTCTATAAGGCGTCACGACATGAAATATTTTGTGGTTGGCCTTAATTGCAATCAATTTAGAAGTTAAGGATCCAAAGTAGAAAAATTATTTGTTATAGGTCCAAAATGACAATCTCTCAATACTTTTGAGGGACAAAGTATAGTTTAATACTGGGAAGAGAAAACCCGCATAAAAGTCCGGGCGGCTTAATCTTGGTGGTCGGGGCACGGGCATGGGTAAGTTGACAATCTATTATACAAAGACATAAATGTTATTGAATATTTTAAATTATCTCTCATTATTTATGATCGTAATTTATTAGAGTTAATTTAACAATTAAGATTTTACATAGGACTATTATTATTATTTTTAAAATATTATTTTATTATTTTCAAATATATGGAAGCCACGTAGATTATAATTTAATGGCATATATATATTTTAAAAAAATAGACATATTTTTTACTCATTAAGGTATTTTTTAGTGGACAACCCCCCCCTCCCCCTCCCCTTCCCCCTCCCCAAAAAAAATACCATTTTTGTTTTCTCATTTCTTATAACTACTAGCACTTTTAAAATAAAATAATAATTATATTTTTTAATTTGTTCTTCATTTTGTATCAATATATTATATGCATATAATGTATTTTTTATCTGACGTTTATATCTTATCTGTTTAGATTATAAAATTCTAACAAATACGTATAAGTGATTATTTTTTTAGGGGGGTGTAGTGTACATGAGTACGAGCAATTAATAATCTATAATATAAAACACAAATATTTTTTAATCTTCTAAACTATCTCTCATTATCTACAATTAGAATTCATTTGAGTTAATTTAATAACTGAGATTTTATTTTACACTATTTTTTTTCTTTAAAAAAAATATTACTTTCTTATTTTTAAAAATATAAGGCTCACATAAATTATGATTCAATGGCCATTTTTTTAAAATTAGATATATTTATTATCTATTGTATTATTATTTTAGTGGGATCCACACTCAAAAAATTAGAATATCATTTTCTTTCAATTAATTTTTTCGTATATACATGTAATATATATAACATGACGTTTATATTTTATATATTTTTTTAAGTTATAAAATTATAATAAGTATATATTTTTTTTCTTTCTCGTAATGCGTACGGGCAATTACTGATCCGTGCCACCATGAATCGCCCAAAGCTGCTGTGATAGAGCAGCGGGCAAGCACCCGAGACCGGAGAGAGAGAGAGAGAGAATGGAGGCCCTAAGAGCCTCGTACGGCGACCCCTTCTCCGACTCCGATTCGGACGCCGATCCAATCCAACCACCGCCAGCCTCCAGTTCCAATCCTCAAGCACTAAAACTCCGCCTCCACCCCCTATTGACCTCCTCAATCCCCCCAATTCTCTGGGTAACAACTCTTCTATCATATACTCTTACGTAGACATTTGTTCTTTTG
>BRYE01000003.1:11876336-11878836 GCA_030159115.1 Actinidia arguta var. hypoleuca
AATTACGCCTACTTTTTGGCGTTGGATTTTTGGGTCGGGTCCACCCATATTTGATGAAAAACTGTCCAAGGATCAATACTCACCGCTATGCTGTGACTAATGATGAATTTCGGCAAGATTCCCTCATTTAGGGCTTCAAAAGAGGGAATTTGTCGTTTTTTAAAATATTTGACCGACTAATATCTCCCTTTATTTGATGCCGATTAGTGTAGGTTTTTTGGAGAAACTCTCGTTTTCTTTCTAATTTCTAAATTTGAGCTTAACTCAAATCTTTCAGAATTTTTCGTTTATGGTAATTTTCTTAATTTCGTGATTTTAGCTTGATGACTAGCAACCAGTTTCTTCTTCTTTTTTTTATTTCCTAGCAGAATTAGGGATTTTGAGTCTTTTTAAACGCACGTAAGCCTTACTTAAGGCTATTCAGTTGAGTTTGGTTAATAAAATTGATAAGAGAGAAAGTTCTCTTTTTCCTATATTGCTTTGGAATTGGTTTTGTTGTAGGCCCTGGCGGCTGCATCTAGTACATGCATCTAAAATACTAATAATTGACCAATATCATATTATATAAATCTATCAAAATCCAAATGCAATTAATTGACCCAATCACATCAAAAAAGAATTCCAAATACCTAAAACCCCCAAATCCCAAAAAGCACCATCAACCAAAGAAACCAAATCATCAAGCCAAAAGCACAAAAACCAGAAACCCATAACCTCAGGATGGTATCTGATCCCTCCTTTCATGGGCCCACGAGAATTATCATGCTGGACCCTGAATCCAACATAGGACACCAGAGTTCCATCGTCCTTAGGGATTGTGCATTCCACCTGATCAAAACCCAAAACCACAAGGTCATAAAAAAAAACACTACCACAATTCCCAAAATCATAACACAAAAAACCCACGAATTTGGAAAGCGTCACCACATATTCTGACCTTGATTTCTCTGAATGGGATCAGAAGGCTCTTCTCGATTCTGGAGTCCAGCCCCAAAATGCGAGCCGCTTGGCGGAAATTGCGGTTTGTGGCGGCGAGAGCGTTCATGGCTGTGTGTAAATTAATCAAACAAGCAATACCCGGAAGCTAAATTGGATCAAACAAGGCAATGCAAAGAGAGAAGGAGCTGTTTAGTGAGAGATTATACGGGATCAAAGTACTAAATATGAACTATATACATCTAGAGAGTGAGAGGGCTTAGGTGTGACTAGGATAATGGGGGTGACTCGGATGGTTGGATAATCACAGAGGAGAGAAAGAGAGAGAAGTTATGGAGCATGGGGAAGTCAAAAGGGCGTGGCTAACGAATTGTTTGAAATTTTCAACCTTCCGAATTGGAGAGAGGGACGGGCCAGGGGTGCCTCTATTTCCCACCTCTTTTTCCTCAGTACCCACATTTTTTAATTTTTTGGTCGTAAAGTATTGAAAAAATATAAATTTTTAATTACACGAAAAAAATAGCCAAACAAACAGGGCCAGGGGTAGTTTGGGAAAGGAGTCAAAGTAGTCCGTAATACGGTAGTCCCCTATTTTACTGTGTAAACCATCTAGACCGTTGACTACCACCCTATCCTATCTCATCGAAACTTCAGGACACCAATGGGTCGTGACCCATGATCTAACGGCCCATATGGTGAAATTACCAAAATCGACGAGGATAAAAGGACTTTGTCTCCAGCTGGTGATTCTATATTTTTCGGTGTGACGCGGCGTAAACAACGCTCGTGCTTTTCGCCGCCTCTATTCAGATAAAACCCCAATTTAGAATGGTGTTGCTTTTGGGGTGGTTGGGCAAAACTACTCTTGACGTCATAGTATTACGAATGAGTTTTATTTATTTTTAACATTTAATTTAATGTTTTATAATTTAAAATATATCAAAAAAATTATCTTATGCTATTTTCATAAACATTCAATATCTTATACATAAATATTTTTTTCAAGGGCAACAATTAATTAATCCTCTCTCTCTCTATTTCATTAATCCTCCCTCTCTCTTTAAACTTGATAGGTAACACATATTTTCATCCCTGCTCACTCTCTTTTTTGTAAGTGAGGCCGAGAGAAACGTTTAATGGGTGTCTAGCACCGTAAAAATGATGTCGATGGGAGAAGATGGCGATATTGAATAACATGATGACAAAAACGATAACTACGATGAGTTTAAGAAGAAAGAATAAAGAAAACAATGTTGAAATATTTTTTTTGACTTAACTTAAATCGCGCAATTTAACCCTTAACCCGACCTAATCTATTATATCAAATACTAAGTTCGTTACGATAAGTTTGTCGTAACTTGATATTTTATAAATCAAACACTGATTTGACTATAATAAATTTATCATAACAGTTTTTTATGATTTAGTCAATGGTTTACCTATGATAAATATATCATAACAAAACGGTTTTTGTAAATTATACATTGATTTGTTTACGGTAAAGTTATCAATAACAAAAATATTTTATAAAACATACACTTCAATTTTGTGAAATGGTTCAATA
>BRYE01000003.1:11891336-11893836 GCA_030159115.1 Actinidia arguta var. hypoleuca
ATAAAACGTTTGGGAAAACTATCCTCAAATAAGTCGTTATGTTTTTTTTTCTCAGTATATTACCTCAGAATCTCTTAGGCTATATTTGGATCAAGGATTTGATAAATAAATAAAAAATATAAAAGATCTAATGATTCATAACGATTGAATCATTTAATTTTTTTATTTCTACTATTTTTTTTGCACTTACCAAATTCTTGATCCAAACACAGCCTTGGACATCATTCCATCAAACTTATTAAATTACTATGAAAAATAAACTGCTCTCACATTAAATTAAAAATAACCAAACTTAAAGCCATAGACATTTCTACACTCTTAAAAGAGCCTAATTTCCCCATCCAACCATCACACTCATCAAACATGGCAAAGCTCATGAGCCCCTTGCTCTTCCTCCTCCTCCTCCTCTCCAACGCCATGACCACATTCACATGCTCGCTATCCCTATAAGTCAGCGGCAACGCACCATCACCGGCACCATCGTCCCCCATGAACGGCTATCCTTTTGGAGCACTACGTGAGTTAATACATTACCCAGACGTGCGAGACCCAGGTGTTCGGTGACGTCTTCTTCAACAACAACGCCACCACCCCATGCTGGAGGAACTGATCTGCATGGGAAAGGTGTGCCACGACCGGATGGTCTAGAGAATCCTCGACAATGACTTTTTACAAATTACCTTCGAGCAAGAGAGAGGTCAACAATGATTGCAAGAGCGGAGGCAGGATTTTAGGTAAGGAGGGGCTAAAATATATATATATAAAATAATATATTTTCAAAAACCCATTGTTTTTCTCTTTTTATTTTCAAAAAAAATATTATTATTATTGCACGGTATTATAAAGAGCATCTCCAACCATGCTCTATATCTCCATTTTGGAGCCCAAATGTTCTCCAACCAACCTCTTTTTTTATTTTCAAAATGGAGACCTCAAGTTGGTTCTCAAAACTTGGAGACTCACTTCGTAAATGGAGACCATCTCCATATTCAATTTTGACAAAAAATATCTCCATATTCAATTTAGAGATTTGAGTTGGAGTTAATATGAATAGTAAAAGTCTCTAAATACCATTTTCAAGTTAAAAATAATATTTTTGTTCTTCATTTGGAGAAATAATATTTGTGTTCTTCATTTTGGAGACTTGAATCGGAGATATTGCCCTAAGGTACAATTATCTTATGAGAGGAATTTTTTTACAAAGTTCATTTTTGATTAAATTTCATGTTTTGTTAATATCTCACAAGAAAAAAAAATTGAATTAGTTATCTAATCCATTCAATAATACAGTAGATAAACTTGAGGATATCACCTTGTGTCATTTTGGTCTCTTATGTACTAATTTTTTTAATTTTATACTTAATGTATTCAATTGAATTTTATGAAGTCCTTTGCTAATCACAGATGTTTTCTTTTAAGTTTTTTTATTATAAAAAAAGAATATTTAAGTTTTATAGTCTTTGGTACCGGTCATGGATCCGATTCAATAAAATTATTCCATGGCTAGCACGTTATGAAAGAACCACTTTTGCAACTACTCGATTTAGATCTACTACTAATATCAAAGACAAAAAAAAAACATTCAATTTTATAATAAAAAAAGCTGAGAAAAAAATATTTATAATTAGCAAAGTACTACAAAATTCAATTCTATATATTAGTGACGAAATCGAGAAAATTAGTACACAAGGAACTAAAGTGATACAAGGTAAATACTTTAGAGCCCATTATTAACCTAATTTACCCTAAACATGATAAAATAAGTTTAACAAGTAATTTTGTAATAAAAATGCGAGAAAAGAATTGTTTCAATAATATTACAAACCAACAAAGTTTACAAATATTTCTTCCTCGCTTATTAGTATGTGTTGGGTTGGCATAAAACTTTAGTAATTAAAAATTGACCTGGTTAGAATGGTACGCTAAACAGATTTTGGAAAAATTTGTTAGTTTTTTCAGGACTCCAATAAAAGGTCATCGAAAACTTTGCATAGGGATTGAGAATGGAGTACGTCACATGTCCTAAAACGTGATACAATAGGGTATGCTTGTAATACATTGGATTGTAAATAATTTTTTACCTTGTTATAGTAAAGATAAATATGTAAAAACACTGGCGATAGTTTAAGATGTTTTAGAATTTTTACAATAACAAAAATTATATCCAAAAATTTATGATAAAATTGAATAGAAAATGAACACGTGTCAAGTTTGCATGATTGGGCCATGTGGAAGCATGAGAGCCATGCTTTGATGTTCACCCCACAAGCCAGCACTCACAATTTGGTTGCAAGTGTGCTGAGAAAATTGGTGCAGAGCAAGAAAGAAAAGAAAGAAGAGAGAAAGAGAGTTTGAAAAAGAGAAAATTCAATAGAAAAAGAGATTGAGGAAGAGAAAGGGAAAGGTAGAGAAGGAGCAGTAGAGATCATCCTGTTCTTCTTTGTTTCAAGTAAATTCCATTGTCTCTTTCCTATTTTTTGGTATATTTTTTCATAGAAGA
>BRYE01000003.1:11908836-11918836 GCA_030159115.1 Actinidia arguta var. hypoleuca
GATTGCTCGCCTCGATCTCATTTCCACGTCGGAGGGTTTTTAGCAGCCTCACCCCAGCCGGTATCTTTTTTGTTTCCGTGCGCAAGTTGCTGAGGCCATTACCCCGAGGTCACCAAGGTCAAATACTGAGCTTAAAGAGCAATTCTGACTGTTAGTTGCTCATCCTAGATTTCTACCACAACAGTTTGGCGCTGTCTGTGGGAACGACAATTCTCAATACCTTATGCACCTGCGTAGCCGCTTATTGTCTAGATCAAGTACCAGCAACCCTCTAGATAACAGAGCACACCCAATGGCGAACACCAGCCAAGCTCCAAATCTTGAGGACATCCATCGTGAAATGCATGGAATTGCCAAGCAAATCAGAGTCATGAATGAAATCAACGTACGCCTAGTAAAGCACCTTGCCACAAACAATCCGCCTCCCGCCTCCCTTATTCCAAAAGAAGTTGATCGATCTCACCGTTCTCGTCAATCAGGCGACCACGATTCTCAAAATTGCCAAAGCACTGGTTAGGCAAGTTCAACTAGAAGTCGACGACACCAATCACCAAGTTTGCACTCAAAGCGAGCAAAGAGTGATGTGATGTTGAAGTCTCGATCTTCTAGCCGAACTCACGATACAGAAGGTAACCTGGAGAAGATGAAGGTCACCTTGCCGAGATGAGCAGACGCATAGGTGCCGAGATAAGTCCACCACCCAGAAAATCAAAGACCTGGATGCCCAGATTGATGCCATCAATACCGACGCAAATGCCCCAGTCACTGTAGATGTTTTGATAAGGCAAACTGAGCCTCCGTTCACAGAGAGAGTAATGAGAGTCCTCGTCTAATTCAAGTTGCCATCTCAACTCGGAGTATACGAGAGGAAGACAGATCCCATGTACCACTTGGATTCATACAAGAACTTGATGTCGCTCCAGGAGTACTCATAGCAGGTGATGTGAAGGCTTTTTCGGCTACATTGAAGGGGTTGACGAGGTCATGGTTCAGGAAGTTGTCTCCTAAAATCATCGACTCATTTAGCGACCTGAGTAGACTCTTTGTCGCCAATTTCGTAAGCTGCAGGGTTAGGCAGAAGAATGTCTCCCACCTTTTCACAGTCCACCAGAAAGATGGGGAGAGCTTGAAGGATTACGTCAAGCATTTTAATCAGTCTGTTCTGGGAGTGGAAGATTCTAGTGACAAAGTGGTGGTCATGGCTATGATGGAGGTTCTTCATCCGGGCCCGTTGTTCGATTCCCTCTCTAAGAACGTCCCTGAAACCTTATCGACACTCAGGAGCAAGGTCAACAAGTACATTGCAGTAGAGGAGTTGGCCGCGGCTAAGCACAGGAGGCGAGGAAGGGATGATCACAAGAGGAAGGAGACTGATACCCAGCGGCGAACTATAGGGACGAGGTGAAAAGCAAGAGGTCGGAGCGTGATGCTAGGAGAACTAACGACCGACGTCCCCGCACCCCACCTCGCCAACCCGACTAGAAAGGCTAGTGGGCGAGCTGAAGAAGAGGTTTACAATCTCTCCACACCTATGGCTGGAGCTCACCAACCCACCACCTTCACCAATGAGGACCTAAGAGGCTTGCATCTCCCCCATGATGATGCATTGGTCATCTTGGCCACTGTCGCCAATTTCAACGTTAAGAGGATCTTGGTTGACAATGGGAGTTCTGCTGATATTTTTTCATCTCGACATTCGACAAGATGAAGATAGGGCGAGATAGACTCCACCCGTTCCACACCCCTCTAGTTGGATTTGGAGGGAGCTCTATAAATCCTCTTGGGTGGATCAAGTTGCCCTTGACTCTAGGGGCGGAGCCCCATCAGACTACTGTATGGCAGGATTTCATCGTCGTGGATTGCCCATCGCCTTACAATGCTATCTTAGGACGCCCTACGCTAGGAAAGATCAATGCCATCACTTCCACCTATCACCTGATGATGAAGTTTTCCACTTCAACAGGGGTGGGCGAGGTGAAGGGCGAACAAAAGATTGCGAAGACAGTGCTTCATCACGGCTATGAAGACCGAATCCCCTTCAAAACGAAGCGCCAAATAGCAACTACAGATAGACGATGCCGAGATGGAGGTATTGAGGGATGAAGTGGAAGATACGACTCTTGTAGATCCCTGAGAAATAGAAAACACTAAGCTACCGAAGGAAGTGGCTCCAATTTCTATACATCTCGACTATCCAGATCGCCATGTCATAATCAGGACTGAATTGAGTGAATAGCTGTGGAGTACTATGGTGGAGTTTTTGAAGAAAAATTATGACGTTTTTGCATGGTAGCAGGGCGATGTCCTGGGAATAGACCCCCATATCGCCGTCCACAAGTTTTTCACCAACCCTGACCATTCTCCAGTTCGCCAAAAGAGAAGAAAATTTGCTCCTGAACGACTGAAGATCATAGAAGAAGAAGTGGCTAAGCTCATTAAGGCCAATGTCATCAGAGAATCCCATTACCTAGACTGGTTAGCCAACATCGTCGTCGCACCAAAAAAGGGCGGCAAGTGGAGAGTATGTGTTGACTTTACCGACTTGAATAAGGCATGCCCTAAAGATAGTTTTCCTCTATCCAAAATTGATCTGATTGTTGATGCAACTTCCAAACATGAACTCCTTAGTTTCATGGACGCCTTTTTAGGATATCATCAGATCAAAATGCATCCTCCCGACATAGAGAAGACTTTTTTTTATCACGGAAAGAGGTTTGCATTGCTATAAGGTCATGCCTTTGGGGTTAAAGAATGCTGGGGCGACGTACTAGAGATTGGTCAACAAAATGTTCAAGAAAATGATCAAAAAACGATGGAAGTTTACATAGACGACATGCTGGTCAAAAGCCTCAAAGCAGCTGATCACATCGCTCACTTAGAGGAAACGTTTAGTATCCTACGAAAACCTCGTATGATGCTTAACCCCTCCAAGTGCACCTTTGGCGTGTCGTCGGAAAAATTCATTGGTTTCCTGGTGACTAAACGAGGGATTGAGGCAAATCCGGACCAAATTCAAGCTCCGCTCGCAATGAGCTCGCCCAGAAGCATACCCGAAGTGCTGCAATTGATTGGGCGAGTAGCCGCTCTTAACAGGTTTGTCTCGAAGTTAGCAAACAAATGTTTGCCCTTCTTCAAGATTTTTGAGGAAGAACAAAGCCTTTGAGTGGATAGAGGATTACGAGGTGGCATTCCAGCAGCTGAAAGAATATCTTGGGTCACCTTTTCTACTCACAGTTCCTAACACAAGCGAGGAGCTCATCACATACCCGTCCGTCTCGCCCACAACAGTAAGTGCAATGCTCATCCGATAAGAAAAGAAAGTTCAAAAGCCAGTGTACTATGTCAGCAAGGTCCTCATAGGGGATGAAACCAGATATTTGAAGATTGAGAAACTTGCCTATGCCTTTCCGATCGCCGCCAGAAAGTTTCGCCACTACTTCCAAGCACATCCCATTGTTGTACTGACAGATCAACCTTTTAAACAGATTCTCCAATGACCTGATACTTCGAGGTGATTACTCAAATGGTTCATTGAGTTGAGCGAATTCCATATCAGCTATCGACCAAGGATGGCGATTAAGGCCCAAGTATTGGCTGATTTCGTAGCTGAGTTTACATATGGTGTTTCTCCAGATCCAGAGGTGCAGGCCCCTGAAGAACAAGACCAAGTTGATGACCTCGCCAAATGGAAGTTGCACGTAGATAGGTCATCAAGCCAGCATGGCTGTGGTGTAGGGCTTGTTCTCCAAACTTCTTCAGGCGAGCAAATGGAGTTTGCTATATGTATTGAATTCAAAGCCACCAACAACGAGGCTGAATATGAGGCTCTCCTTGCCAGACTAAAGGTTGCAACAGAATTGGGAGTAAAATCTTTGGACGCCTTCAGTGATTCTCAACTTGTGGTAAGTCAAGTTCAAGGAGATTACCTCGCTAAGGATCTTCGAACGGTGGCCTCTCTAGATGAGGTGAAGACCATTTCAATGAAAATCAGAGACTCCAAGATTCGCCAAATTCCCAGAGAAAAGAACAAGAAAGCTGATGCCTTGGGCTAATCTAGCATCAACCTTCAATTTCATCTCAGACAGGAGTGTCCCTCTGAAATTCTTGCCACATCCAGGTATTAACATCGCCAAAATCGTCTGCCAAGCAGCTGCAGATCCGACTTGGATGGATGGCATTATCACATATCTTTAGGATGGGAAGCTGCCATCAGAACGACGGATCCAGTACCGATCAGCCAAATTATGCCTCCTCTATGGAACTTTATACAAGAGGTCTTTCTCAGGACCACTCCTGAGATGTCTCCGACCTGAGAAAGCAGATTACGTACTTAGAGAAATTCATGAAGACATATGCGAAAATCATTCTGGGGCTAGGTCACTAGTTAGGAAGGTTGTTCGCCAAAAATATTTTTGGCCTTAGATGGAACGAGATGTAGTGACATTCACCAGAAAGTTTGATAAGTGCAAGAGGTTTGCTCCAGTCAGTCATCTCTCCCATACCGAGATGGTACCAATGACCAGTTCATGGCCATTTCATCTCGCCATTACATTGTAAAAAAAATAAATTATTACAAGTGTTTAAGGAGAGAGGGGGATGTTATCATGATCGCCCTTCTCCTCGTCTTCTTCTTCCTGGGCTAGCTTGTCATCAATCTCCATATCTTGGATGTCCATCTCGGGATGGAGACGCCCAATCTGCTTCTTGCATAAGTCAAAGCCCTCGCCAAAGTATTTGGAGGTTGGTTGTTCCACAACTGGAAGTCATCCGAGTATTTGTACTCCTTAGTGGCTGACTTCTGGGCGAGGACATCTTTCGCATTAAGCTCGGCAATCTCCTTCTCGAGCCTTTCCACGGTGGCATCTCGGTCCTCATTTGTCTTCCTCGGCTCTTTAGCGGCCTGCTGCTCCTGGGCCCCGAGATCAGCCACTTGTCCTTCCAGCTCTTTGGTAAGTTGTTAAGCCTGGAGCATCTCGATTCTAACTGAGTCAATCTAGGCCTGCTGAGTCATAGCTCCATCCCTCAACTCCCTACCATGCCTGGCGAGGGAAGAAGCGAGCACTACCACCTGCAAAATTTAAAGCTTGTTAGAAGAATGAAAATGTGGAAATGCAACCTCAACTTGAAGGTAAATAGTTACCTAACAAATCCATGGAAGAGCCTCAATATCGCCCGATCGAGGTCCAACTTGCCAACCTCCTCCCTGTTGAATGGCAGAATCACACCCTTGAGGAGTTTTTCTGCCACAACAGGATTTTTTAGCATGGAGGCGTTGAGCCCCAAGACATCGCTAGAATTGGCCGAGGTACCCTCTCTGGGAGCCACAACAGGTACTACTCCCTTGCTCGTCGTCCCCTTAGATTTGGTCCCCTTATTCTTAGCTTTGGACGGTGACATGGTCCCCTTTCCCTTCAAGTCAGCCGTAGATTTGCCCTTCTTGATGGGTAAGATGTTGAGAACCTCATCTCGGGGACGCTTCTTGCCAATGACCATGCCCTTCGCTGCTGGAGTGGCACCCTTGGATCCACCTCTTTTTGCCATTTGGGCGAGCTTCCTCATAACTATCTTCTTCGACATAGCTGCAAATGGAACAAGAATTAGTTAATGAGCGAGATAAAATACTTGGAAGAAGAAGGCAGTACCATCCGATCTAAGCTCGGGAGGCAGCCCTGTATCTGACCAAGTCTACGATCTAAAGCTCGAGCTTGAGTTCGAACTGTATGGTCCCAAACCCAGGGTAGGATCTCGGACTTTTCCCCTAGGAGCCTCAATAGTGTCATATCGAGAAGGGGAGGTAAAATTTTTCTTATCATCTTCCTAATAGTTCCTAAGTACTCCACCGAGTCATCTCGAGAAGGATCACCTCGGGGGATCATCTCGGGAATGATGGGACTCACTCTCGTCACCCGCAACAGGAGCTACACCGCATGCCAGTTTGCCCAATGGAGGACGCCATTTTTTTGGAGTCGAGGGCAAAGCTTCTAAGGAAAGACTTAGAGGTAAGGATTTTCTTAATCCCAAAATACTGTCATTTCCCTAGTGAGTTCGAGATCTCTTTGAGCATTTGTTGTTCCTCGATCAATACGGGCAATTTGTTGCAACACTTGCCAGAAAAAGGAGAACATCTGTTAGTCAGGGATGAGGAGATACACTTTGATAATTGAAGGGCAAGTTATGAGATGAAGACTGACCTAGGGTACTCTATGATCTCGGAACCCGTAGAACTCCAGTATCCCGAGATAGTCCTGAGGAGAATTTACAATCGTCTCTCGAGATGAAGAACTTCCTCTTCCAACCCTTAACGTTGCTGGGGTACCCCGAGTAGGGTCTTGCTCGGCCTCATCTTGAAATAAAGCCACCCCAAGTCTGGCTTCGGATTTTTGAATAGGCTAAACAGGTTCCTAAACTCGTTGAGAGATAGGGCGCACTTGTAGAATTGCCATAGCACCACCGCGCAGACGACACTTCGCCACGCGTTGTGGGCGAGCTGGGTGAGGCAAATGTTGTAAAAATGAAGTATCCTCCTGATGGTTGGATGGATAGGGAGACGCAGACCGACATGGAAAGCAGCCTCATAGAAGGCCACCTCGCCCGGGCACTCATACACGAGTCTCATCATCCTCGGGGAGCCTAGTCCGGATCCCAGTAGGGAAAGAGCATGATTCTCTTAGACAATCTAGGTCGCCTTGAGTCATGGTGTTTATCTCCCTCTTAGGTAGAGGTCGATCATCTATCGGGGGGACTCCATCATTGTTAGGAGGCTCTACCTTAGGAGAGGAGGAAAATTGATTAACCTCGTCCGTCATGTAGGATTTTTCTCCTAGGTGGTCAAAAATCCAAGAGGGCAAGGTGTTTCCTAAGTTTCCTACATTGCTGTTATCGGACATAAACTACAGGCTAAAGATTAAAGGCAAACGGGTAATACTTACTGAACAAGTTAAATGATGGCGAGCTTGCAACCTAACAAGGGCGAGGTTCACGTTGGAGCAGAAGCAACACTTCGTTATCACTGGCAGTAGAAGAGTACGCTGTGTGGTGGAACCCCTTATTTATAGGGAGCACCAAGGGCTGAGATCTGTTTGCTTCAACGGCCAGGATTGTGCGGTTTTCCAAATTCCGAAGTAATAACTGTCGTTTGAAGGCGAAGAGACGCTCCGCCATCAATACACCTCCACGTGTCACCCAACTAGGGCACGACACGCCATCATTACGTGCTTACATCATCCATTTACACCCCATATCTCATTACTCAATGATGCCAAGTGTGTCACCTCAGCACATCGAGTAGGAGGCAACTGATGAGGGAATTCTCCACCTGCTGATAGCCCGAGATAAGCATGTCGCCCAAAAGGATCATGTCGCCAACATCTCTCATGATCAATATTGGATTCACTTAAACTCCTTGACCGACCCGACTGCTCCTCGAATGTCACCTCGCCTAAGGCTAAGGTGGATAAGATCGCCAAAGGCCGAGTTGGACTTGTTCGCCTGCTACTCTAAGGATAAGATCAATGTGAGACTCCACCTCTTCTTGGACTCCTACATTCACGGTATTATCTCTATATGGCATCCTCCTCATTTTTCTCCGACATACTCAGGATCATCTTCCATGCTTAGCTACCCAACGATTTCGGCGTGATCTTCTCGCACGACACTCCATTCTCCATATATAAAAGGCAGCTCCCCCTCTGACGTATAGAGGTATGAATCATTTTCATTCTCACTTTGAGAGCTCTAATATTCTTCTTGCTTTATTCCGTCTAGCTTGCTCGCCACGATCTCATCTCCACACCGGAGAGGTTTTTAGAGGTCTCACCCCTGCCGGTAATTTTTGTTTCCTTGCGCAGGTCTCCGAGGCCATTATCCCGAGGTAAAAAATCAAGCTTAAACAGTCAATCTGACTGTTGGTTGCTCATCCCAGATTACTACCAAAACAAATACCATGGCTGAGTCCTTCATAAAAGGCCTCAACTACAATAAATACCATGGCAATTCGAAACTGCAATAAATACCATGGCTAAGGCCTCCCTAACAGGCCTTAATAGTAACTTTGGCGGAACAAGTTCTATTTTCAAAAAAATCCCAAAAACTAAATTCAAAAATACTCAACTAAACAAATAAAATCAGTTCCACAAACAGATTCTGAAAAAATCAACCAAAATCATCATTTAAACATATTTCTAAAAACTGCTCTACATACCAAATTCTGAAAACAACCCCCAAACATAATTAATTTTTGGAATAAAAACCAAAACCCACAAAAAAATGAAGAATCTGAATTTCATGTGTAAATTCACCTTCCTCAAGAGCTTCTGAGCGTCCTCCTTTAAAATCGGGCGCTGCAGAGGAGAGAGAGGGGTGTAATTTTGCTGGGCAAGAGAGAGAGCGGACAAATTGGGGATGAGGATTCGATGCTCAGTGTCGACGTTTCCCAGTACTTTCTCCGCAAACCCACTTGCTATTTCTGCTGGAAATGGGTCTCTGGCCCCAAAATCGCCCAACACGTCCCCTCCCGAAGCCCGGATTTTGAGGGAAGCCCTGCCCTGAGGTGTGAGAAGCAGAGAGATAGTGGGTAAAGTTGAGGAGAGTGAAGAGTGGTGGAGGGGGTGAGAGAAGAAGTATCGATGGCTAACCACAGCCATCAAAGAGGAGGAGGGGGGAGAGCAGGGGAAGAACAAACGATAGTGGTGGTTCTAAACTTCTTAGCTCTTATCCCGTGATGTCGGGTCGGAATTCCGAGTTCGAACCGGTCTAGTCTTGAAACAAACCGGCCGATAAGAAACTAACGGTCCAGTAGTCACTAACTCACTGGGCCCTAGGGTTGGGCACTGGCCAAGTCACCAGCCCAGCCTGCCCAATCCAGCCCATGTTTTTATTGGTTTGGGTTACTGTCCAAATATCTAATAGAAGCTCTAACAAAATTCTTAAAAGGTTTGAATTTTTCTCCACATTAGTCGAATTCATAATAGAAAATTGCTAACCATCGTTTAACATACAGTTGTTAATAGTTAAAAAAATGTATTAATATGCGTAAAAAATATACAAATTAATATTCATAAAAGTATATTAAAACTAGTTAAAAATATATAAATATATATAAAAATGTGCATTAATCATCATACAATGTAATGAATGGTGAATCACGTTACGTTTAAAATTTTTAAAGAAGGTTTGAATCTCACTTTAGAATCACACATTTTGATCTCAGCCTATCACATGTAATAATCAGTTTTAAACTAACTTTTTTTTTAAAAAAAATTTAACTATTTTGATTTTCGAAGTTTTGTAGTGACTTTTACAATTGTTTTACTTTTCGTTAATTTTGAGAGAACTCAACCCAATTCTCACACCAGTGCAGGGTAGTACAAACTCTATACTCCGTGTTGTGACAGTGTTGTGATAGTTAGGGATAGCAACGAGGCGAGTTTGGGACGGATTTGTCCCAACCCGATCTCGATCCGATTAAAAAAATTCTCCCCCATCCCCGTCCCAAAAACGTGACGGATTGGAACGGGGTATCCTGCTCCGCCCCGCCCCGCTCGCCCCGTCCCGTCCGTTTAATTTTTTTTTAAAAATTATATATATATTTTTTATAAAATAGTATAAAAAAAATATCATTATATATATATATATATATATATAATATTATGGTATAATTAAAAAAAAATAATTTTGTCAATATATAATTAATCGGGATGAGTTCGGGACAGGGGCGTTCAAATCCAAACCCGTTTATTTTTATCCCAAATTCACTCTATTAGGATTGGGACGGGACCGGAACCGGAACCGGAACCGATCTATTCGGGTAATTGCCATCCTAGTGATAGTGAATGAGTGCCAAGGTTCCAAACTAGAAAACAAACCATCTCATCAAACGCACTCTCTTGGTCCCTTCCCACATCCAAAATTTCAAAATTTTGAGAGAGAGAGATATGCTGCAGCAGCTACTACTACTGCTATTTCTCTAACGCGCTCGTTTCTTCCCTGCCAAGCTCACCAT
>BRYE01000003.1:11976336-11988836 GCA_030159115.1 Actinidia arguta var. hypoleuca
GTCTGTGCACATAAGCTCGATCAAGGCACAACAGTCAACAAAAATCCCATGGGCACGTCAAAGTTAAAGGGTAACTTGCACAGAGAAGTTTTATGTGCTACACGCACGTCTGGATGTAGACGTTGATGATGTGATATGCTAGCTGTCAATCATACCTAGGGACATGATGGGAGCAACCGCCAACTCACTAACATGTTAGTTGGCATCCAGGTACGCACTAAACTATACTATCAAAAGCCAAACTTTTTTCCTATCAAAGATATGCAATTTTAACTCACAAAATGCTATATACTCTCTCTCTCTCTCTCTCTCTCTCTCTCTCTCTATATATATATATATATATATATATATATATATATATATATATATATATACACACACACACACTTTCGGTCACTAATTTGACCGTCAAAAAATCGTCACAGGATAGCTCTGATAACTTTTCTCATTATTCATGTCTGGCAAGTTTGTCCAGTAACCTTCTGCGGCCCATGCACGTGTTTATCTTTGAATCTCTTTCTCTTCATCCACCACTCTACTTATATATTTATGCGGAGAAAGTTTGTCGCCTTGGTGTATTTTAATAAAATTGAAAAAATTGAGATCTAATCAACATGAGGGGAAAAAAAAAAGTTGTGTCTGAGTTTATTGTAAGGGTTATTTCACAAGTAAAATACGTGATGTGGGCTTGATATAGGCTTTGCGCAAAACATACTCGGGCCCCCAAACTCCTTTTGGACTTGACCTTACATTCTTCTTACTTCCCGGGTAGAGAATAGATGGCATAGTTATATTTATATAAATAATATATTCATAGATGTGTGTATATGTATATATTGACATATAAATATGCATATTGCATTTTAATGAAATATTTTACTTTATTTCTTTTTCTTAATGATGATGCTCTTCTAGGCTTCTAGCTTCGTCGGCCTTATATCGATCCCTAAGCTTCCTATGCTCAAATTAGGAAACTTACAAAAGAAAATAGGACAAATAGGGTTTTCTTTGAGTGGATGGCTTACTCGAGTCTAGGTTCTCACTTTGCTTTTATAGCCCAATATGTTACTTCTCAGGGTAATTGGCTTTCGCCCAATCCCCGAACTCAACTCTCCAACAGCAGTCAGAATCCGAGTCAAGGCCACGAGTTTGAAATACGCCAATTACCTCCAGATTCTGGGCAAGTAACAAGAACCCCCTCCCTTCATCCCGGGCTCCGATCATAGAACTAAAAATCGGTCTGTAACGACCGTAACGGCTGTTACATAACGGTAACGACGGCCTCCGTTCCGGTTACATCCCATTTTTAACGGCAAAATTCAAAGCACACTCGTAACAGCCGTTACGGTCCGTCACACAACAGAACGGCTGTTACACTGAGAAAAGAAGAGAAGTACGGAAGCGAAGAAGGTAGCGTCGGGGCCAAAACGTCGGCGAACTGGACTCCACTGGGGAAACCCTAGCGGGTCGCTGAAGCTCAAATCTGGGCCAGTACTGGTGCCGCATAGCTCGAGTGGTGAGCGGCGAGCCAATTGCCACGAGTGTGATCGTGTTGGGTGGGTATGACTGTATGAGGACGATGAAGATGGTGGGGAGGTGATTATATATTCCAGCCATAATGGCCAGGACCCAGGACACTTGGACGAGCATTCGAAGCAAAGCGCGGATCAGAAATTGGAGGGTGGGAAGTTGGGGATTAATGGACTACAAGTGGACTTGCTTGAATGAAAATGCAAAGAATGGCGTGTTATTAGTTGTTAACTTGTTACCTTCTAACATTCAAAAGGTCACAGACAATCTGTAATATTTAAATTTCAATATAAAGTTAGTGGCTTGGAGTTATACTATAAATTCGATTTATCTTAGTAAGTCATGCAAATTATTTATTTTACAATATTTATTGTCAATATTATTCATGTAAAACAATAAAATTTGTTTTTATATATAATATTTTCTTAACAGAATCTAAAAAATTAGTCAATCCAAAATGACACTCACAATCCACTAATTTTTTAATAATAAAAATAAAATTTTAATTTTTGAATTGATAGATCCAAATTGAACTTTTGTAATTACATATTATGTATAAATTTTTGATTATATCATGCGCTAGCAACACAATAGCAACATAATTATGATGATTCACACCTTCACTTTGTTTGTTTTGCTATTTTAATTACTCTCATCAAAATTGAAATCTATTGGGTATAGGTGTCAAGCGGGCCTTGCCAACATGGCACTGGTACGGCACGAAAAAATTCGACACGGGCACAATTTAAGCACAGTTTAAGTTGGGCACGGCACAGGTACGACATGAAAAAAAAAAAACAATACGGGCATGATTTTAGCACAATCTAATCTGAGCACGGCCCGGTGTGAGCCGGCACAACACGGGCACAACACGGTAATTGGACTGATACGACACTACACAGTCAAAGCCCGTCATGGCACGAGCACTACACGATAGTTAAGCTTGGTTTGGCACTACACGATAGTTAAGCTTGGTTTGGCACTACACGAGCACAAAACAGAAGTTGCACGGATACGGCATGGGTATTGGCCTGGCTTGACGCTTAAGTGGCAAGAAATTATTAATTATTAAATAAAATTTAAATAAATAAATTGACTTTCCATAATAAGGAAAAAAAAATTAAAAAAAATATTTTTTTGAATAAGAAAAGTAAAACAAATAATTTTTGACTTGTTCACGAGCTATGACCATAAATAAATAAATAACAAAAATAATAAATTAGGCATAAAATAAAATAATATTTTATTTTATTTCAATAAATGAGAAAAAATAAAAAATAAATTTTTTAATAATGAAAATAAAATTGAAATTTTTAATTGATATGTCAAAATTGAATTTTTTTAATTACATAATATGTATACAAATTTGATTATATTATTCGCTAGCCACAATATCGCAACATAATTGTGATGATTCACGCTATTCACTTTGTTTGTCTTGTTATTTTAATCACTCTCGCCAAATTAGAAGTCTATCGGGTATTGAAAGTTCTTTCATCCAGGACATTGATTCATCATCAATCAATAATTTATCTCATTCGATCAAGTATGTAAAGATAATGAAATCACTTTTATATTTTGCATAGATGATATATATCACTCCTAATTAAAAATTTAAACGGTTCCGATTAAAAAAAAACTATTTTAATGGCTGTCGAGTCATACATTATAAGATATTATTTCTCATAAATGCACCGAATGTATTCCGATCAGGTAGTTGCCGATATTGGATCGTCACTATTTTTGGAAAAAATTATTGAATTGATGAGATATGAAATACTAACGTTTTAGATTGAACATTCGAAAAATCGAGGTTGCACCTGTCTTTGAATCCTATACATTGAATTTACTTGATTATGAATAAGCCTATTATATTATATGATAATGTACTATAGCTAAATGATCACAACATAATTATGACGATTCCAAATGTTCACTTTGTTTGTATTACTATTTTAATCATTTTCATCAAATTTAAATTCTATTGGTAATTGTAAGTACTTTCATATGGGATATTGGTTCATTTAAAATAAAAAAATTGTCTCATTCGATCAAGTACGGAATGATAATTAATTTGCTTTAATTTTTGCATGGAGGATATAATCACTCCCACGTAAAACGTAAACGGTTCCGTTTCAAAAAAAAATAATATGACGACCCTTAAAAAATGCAATTTAATGATAAAATTTATTATTTTTCCTATATAATTTTTTTTATTATCATTTCAAAATTTTAATACTTCATTATTAATTTTTTTCTAAAGTCACGCAACCGAGTCCTGATTTAACAAGCTTTGCTTTATATTGCAAAACGTTTTTCGCACCTCCCCTAACACGGGAGGTGCGTTGATGTGATTAGTTTGTTTATTTTTTTATTTTTGTTTTTTGTTTTTTTCATTAGTTTTTAATCATTTTTTAGTTTTGTTAATTTTTGTTATTTTTTTTAGTTTTATTTCTTTTGTTTTATTAATTTTATTTTTTTAATCAATTTTATTTATCAAAATAAAAAAAATAAATTTTATTAAAAAATTATAAAAATTAATTAAAAAAAGAAACAAAATTACCAAAAAAACTTTAAAACTTAATTAAAAAGAAACTTAAAAAGTGGGGGGAGGGGGAAAGGGGAGTGGGCGGGTCCGGCTGGGAAAAGAAAAAGGAGAAGGGGGGATAAGAGAGAAAGAGAGGGGGTAAAATTTTAAAAATGTATCACATCATCCACACCTCCTTGACACGGGAGGTGCGAACAGGTCCCCTTTATTTGGTGCGGTTTGACAGCAGAAATAGGCTAGAATGAGAACAACCTCATCTGTACCCATCCATTAGAGTCCTTTCTTTTATGACACATTTTGCAAATAATAAAAAGATGGATTAAAAAACTTCAGATTCATTCTTTACTTCAATTTAAAAATGGTAAATTGTACTTTGTACTTTGTACTATCTTTAAAATATTCATAAATTTTTATTTTTTTTCAAAATAAAGCACAGCACGATGGACACGTTTGACATCTCTACAATCCACTAATTTTACCCTAAAATCTAAATTTGAAATTGAACTTATTGAACAAAAAACTGTATTAGAGGTTCCCAACACTAATTTAAAAAATATTTTCTAAAACAAAATTGTACATATGTACTAAACAATAGTGAACTAATAATGATTTGTCGTGGGAAAATTAAATTGATATGTCGTGGTCTATGAAGGGAACTAACAGTGAACCAAATTGAACATTTTCATGCAAGTAGAGAAATTAAAGTAACTGTCATTGGTAATAATGACCTGTCGTGGTCTAAGACAACATGTGAATCAACAGTATTTTTTTCTTTTTTTCTTGCCTTCTGAAAATCATATTTGGTACTGTGAAACTCAAATTGTATGTTTTCTCTTGCTTTTGCTTCTAAGTTTGGCTTTTGCTTCTTTTTTTTTCCTTTCAAGTTTTCTTCTGAAAATTCAATTGTTAATTTTCTCTGGTTTACTTTATTTTTTTAACATTAAGTGTATTTTCAAGCTTAGTGGTTGATATTATAGAATCAAAATGCCACGATCAGAAGGTGCACCAAGTGGCGATGTTGAGTGAAATTTTGGAGAAATGGTAGATGAAAGTAGGCACAATGTCAGATGTAAATTATGTGGAAAGGTGATCAAAGCGGGTATTACATGTCTTAAACAACACATTGCTCATGAGAGAGGCCAAGTCGATCTGTGCACAAAAGCTAATCAAGAAGTTAAAGAGCAAATGCAATTACTTCTAAGGGAGATGAGAGGTAAAAAGCGTGAAAAAGAGCAAATAAAAAAGAATTGCAAAAAAGATTGGTCATGGGTGATGAGATTGAAACTGATGATGATGATGATGATGATGATGATGAAGATGCAAACCTTCAATATGCAAGGATGAAAAACATGAGAGAATATAAAGAAATGGAAGAGATGCAAAGATTCAGAGTACGAAGGACAATCTTATGATGTTGGGGGGTGGCTATAGTGGAAGCACAAGCAAGAGCATGATAGGTAAGGCTAAGAAGGAATTTTCTAAATTATTTGGATTAAACCGATCGAGTAGTTCATGTGGGAGCCAAGGTGGAAGTAGCGATAAGCCAATTGACATTGACTCTGCAGAAATGAGTTAAGAGCTATGGATCCTGTTCTTCAAAGATCTAAAAGTGCCAAGCAACCTAGAATAGATGAAAGAATTATGAAAGGAAAAATGGAAGAATTAGGAGCTGCAGTTTCAAAACTTTTAATATTTGAGCGTCTTCCGATGGCCGTAGCTGACTCACCTTGGTTGCCCGCCTTGTTACAAAAGATAATATATCTTGGGCCTAGAGTGAAAGTTCTGACTGCTTACGAAGTAGGTAATAAATATTTAAAACAGGAGTACGATGGGTTGAAGAGTTGGATTACCGAGTTTAAAGGCATATGGAAGCAAAGATGTGTCACTATCATGTGTGATGGTTGGACAGGAACCACACAAATGCATATTATCAATTTTCTCATCTACAGTAGTAGAGGCACTGTATTTCATAAGTCAATTGATACTTCATTGGTGGCAAGAAGAGATACAGATTATTATTTTAAACTAATGGATGATGTTGTAAAGGAAATTAGTGAAGAGATAGTGATACAAATTGTGACAGGCAATAAAGCTGCAATGAAAGCAGCGGGGCAAAAACTAATGAGAAAGAGAAAGCATTTATATTGGACAGCTTGTGCAGCTCATTGTATGGACCTGATCCTAGAGGACATTGATAAGTCTAAATTTGTCAATGCAGTTTTAAATGACGTCAGGTCCATTACGAGTTTTATATATAATAGTAAATGAGCTGCAAATACTATAACGCAATTTACTAGTGGGCGTCAATTACTTTGTCTAGGCATCACAAGATTCGCCACAAATTTTATTGCTTTACAAAGTATTGTGCGAGAGAAAGAAGTTTTGAGAAATATATTTGCTTCACAGTTATGGAAAACTTCTAAATAGGGCAAAGAAAAAGAAGGCCCTTGCTTGTGATATGAATCAACTGATAAATAGTGATGAATTTTGAAAAAAAACAAGGGATGTATTGAAAGTTCACGAGCCACTTTTGAAGGTGTTAAGACTTGTGGATGGAGATAACAAGCCAACAATGATATTTATTTATGAAGCAATGGATAGAGCAAAGTTGGCCATTAAAAGAGATTGCAGATATTCTCATAAATATTGAAAGATAATTGACAATAGATGAAGCTTCCAACTACATACTGATTTGCATTCAGCTAGTAAGTAAAATTTTTAATTTTTAATATTTATTGAGGTTTTTGTAAGCGTACATTGTGAAATTTTGACTAGCATTATTTGTGATTTTTGCATTATCAGTTTATTATTTGAATCCACAGTTTCAATATTTACGTGACATCTCTGAAGATGATGATTATGATGAGGTGTTTAGAGGAACTAGAGAGCAGTAATACAAAAATTGGAGACTGATATGGACAACCAAATTCGCGCAATCAATCAAGTATAATTTATTTGTATTTATAAAATTTATATTTATTTTATCAATAAGGTAAGTGTTTAATTAGATTTAATTTTTTTGCAGTTAACATTGTTTAAGGATAAAAATAGAGTCATTTAGAACAACTTTTACTCAGAGAGCAGTAAATCAAATTAATCCAGGTGATATAAATTATTAATCATCAAATTTGTATGTAACACATTAAAAAATCTGTGTCTAATATATTTTTATTAATAATTCAGTTGAATGGTAGTTGAATTATGGAGAATCTGCACCTGAATTTCACCATATTGTTGTACGAGTTTTAAGTTAGACGACCTCGTCTTCAAATTGTGAACGCAATTGGAGCACTTTTAATCTTATTCACACAAAAACTAGAAACAGACTCAAGTATTATAAGTTGCAGATGTTGGTCTATTGCTATTACAATATGATATTGAAAATAAGACATCTCATTAGAAACACTGCAAGAGAAATAGATGAAGAATTTAACCTTATCAATCTTGATTATATTTTTTAGGAGGACGATCCATTTTTTTCTATGATTGGAAGAAAAGGAAGTCCTTTATTGGATGATCAAGATAATAGTTGGATGAATAGTGATAATGAAGATAATGATAATGTAACAGTTATTGGATCACAAACTAGATTAATTCATGCTGAACCAAATAATGATCCAACTTCTCTTGGTCATTCTGATAGTCAAAAATAATAATAATGATAGTCCAAATAGAGGTGGTACTGGGGATGTTGGAGTAGAACATAATATGTATTATACAATATATATATTTTAAATGTTAAATTAAAATTTATCTATAATCATCTAAAATAACTATACATCGCGTCCGCGTCTGATCTGCGACCGCGATTTAGTTCTATGGCTCCGATTACGATCTGCGACCGCGATTTAGTTCTATGGCTCCAATTACTCCGTCGTCGTCGTGTTGGTCGGCTCCGACGTCTCCAAGTTCAGAATCGGCGACCCCGTTTGCTCCTTCGCCTCCCTAGGTTCTTTCGCACAATATATTGTTGCTGATGAGAGTGAATTGTGAGTCGTATGTATAAATTAACATATATTTCAATCGCATTTGATCAGCAATTTTTAAACTTCATATTATATGGGCATTTACATAAGAAATTCCTTATTCAACCTAGAATAATTCAAGAATGGGAGACCTAGTCTTCTCTTTGGGGAATTTATTGTTGTTGACGAGAGTGAGCTGTGAGTCATGCATATAAATTATGGCATATTCCCGGTGCATTTGATTATTTGGGCGGTACTTTATATGGGAATGTGTTTTCTGTATTTTTGTTCGGAAAATACGAGTTGGTTACACAAGCAATTCGTCAGTCAGGCTTGAGGGATCTGGGAAAATTTAGTCTGATTATGTGTGTATTTGATGTGTCTTTATATAAATTGGCATATATTTCCGGTGCATTTGATCAGTATTTTTGTAACTTTACTATTTGTGCTCTAATTCTTATGGGCATGTGTTTTCTGTATTTGTGTTCAGAAAAGCTGAGTTGGGTATATTAGAAATCACAGTGTAAAGATTGAATGATCTGGGCAAATTTAGTCTGATTATGTGTATGTATTAATTGTGTCTTTATATTATATAAATTAGCATATATTTCCAGTGCATTTGATCAGCACTTTTGTAACTTTGCTATTTGGGGGCTCATTTATTTGAGAATCTGTTTTATGCTATTTGTGTTCAGAAACCTGAGTTGTATACCTAAGGAATTCCTCATTCAAGCTTGGATTTCTGGGAAATATTCCCCTTGTTGACTGGATGAGACGACTTAATTTTTATCTTAACATAATCGTTTTACATTGAAAGAAAGAAAAGTGTGCTTAATATGCTAATCATGCATGGAAACCAAATATTGGTATGAAGAGAAGACTGAAAGAGGTCCAATAGTGCACAGAGATATCTAATAGTGCATTATATACACTTGTGTATATCTAAGTGTACAAACTCTATGCATATTGATAACAAAAGTTTCCAATTTGTACTTCAGTACTTCCGTGGTACTATGACATGCATTTTAAAAATGTATGTTTCTGCTAGGCACAGATAAATTTACTATTTTGTTGTTTTTATGTTAGTTTGTGACCTATGTTGAAAAATTAAAGGTTCCGAGTACCCAATGGATGTGATCTAGTTTCTGCTGGTACACTACCTTGCTTGGCCTTGGTTCATAGAGATCAATTGAGCTCTGGTTAGGCATCCGTCCCCTGTTCTTGTTTCATCATTCGTTGCTGTGTCATATTACCTTCTACTTTTTCTCATCTACCTTTTCTTGATCATGTGTGATAATGAAATTATAGGTGTTGTTAGTTCTTGGGGCAGCTGGAGGAGTTGGGGTTTCAGCTGTACAAATTGGAAAGGTTGTGGTGCCATTGTTATTGCTGTTGCCAGGTACTTCAATACGGCAGAAGTTCTAGTCTCTGCATTATAGCTCCAAGTGTTGTGGTGTAAACTTAGGCATGAGTGATGGTTTGAACTACAGGGGAGCAGAAAAGGTGGAGTTTTTGAGGTCACTGGTTGTTGATCATGTTATTGACTTGACCAAAGGAAGCGTAACTGAAAGCATCAAGCGATTCCTGAAGGCAAGAAAGCGATTCCTGGTTATAGGGTTTGCTAGCGGAGAGATTCCCCGCTATCCCTGCGAATATTGTTCTTGTTAAGGTACTCCTGGAGATTCTCTGAAGTTGCATAGTATCCAATAACCTTGTCAATCAGGCTTCGAAGGATTACTTATTTGTTGTTCATCTCTCCTAAAAAAAACTCCTTTGAACTTTGAACTTTGTTTTTGTTTTTTTTTCCTCTTTTTTAATTTTCTGGAGAAAGGAAGAGGAAGGAAGGGGGTAGCGGCACCGGTTTTGTGTGTGTGTGTATGTGTTGGGGGAGGGGGTGGGCGACCTTTGGGTAGAACTAACACAATTATATATCAAAGGTTATATGGAACAAGTGATTTTAACACAAGTTACCAAATCATGTCTACAGATTTGAGCTATTCAAATTTACAAATTCAATTAGAAATAAGTAGTTGTTTTAAACTGACAAGCCGGGGAACCCTGTGATGGGTTCCTTGTCAAGTGAGGCGTTGAACTCCAACTTCTCATAAAATGGCATAAGAATAGCTTGTAAATTGCTTATAATGTTAACAAGGCAAAACATGGGTATTTGTTGATGTGTACGGGGTATATATTCTGCAACCATGCATGTCTTGTTGTGAGGTTTGTTCAACACTGCACTTTGTTAACAGCATCTAGGCTTTTGATATTTTTCTTCTTGAAATACTTATTTATTACTATTGTTGTTATTATCATTATTTGCTTTAATGCGGAAGTCAGAAGTGTAGCAAGGTTTAGATAATGCACATGGATCTATCTTCTTGTTTTTGGGTTGACAACTTGACACATGCATGAATCTGCATGCATACGCACGTGAAGAGAGGCTAGCAGTATGATGGTCCATTTTTACTTTCTCCTACTTCATGAAAATCAAACCGTACAGTCAAACCATCGAAGAACCTGATATCAGTTTGCTGGTTTCCCTAGAAAGTTAAACCTCCTGCGCTGTAAAAATGAACATGAGAGTAATAAAATAATAAATAAATAATTATCAAAAAAATAATAAAATAAATTGAAAGATTATGTTTTTTTAAGGAACTGAAAATACTGTTATGATGGCAATTTCTGAATTAAACAAGATGAAGAAGGTTTCTTCTATAACTTAAGTTTTTTGTGATTGTACGAAGAAGTGTTATTAGGTACATTCTAGGACTTTGCACAAACATTGCTTTTCAAATTATGGTTGAACTTGCAAAGATAACCCACCTCTGAGTCTAACTGGCAAGTCCGTCTGTTCCTTTTTTCTCTTTTATACTTGTTAATTTCAATTGATAACTTTTGCAAGCCAGATTATAATGCTTCTCATCTTTAATTACTTTGCATGCTTGGTGTTACACAGAACTTCATGGGCTGTACTGGGGAAGCTATAAAATACATAGACCAGCTGTGCTAGAATATTCTCTGAAGGAACTACCATCCTGGTTGACAAAGTACTATCCATATTTCTCATACTCTCAGAATCTCCGAATTTTGTTTTTTTCATACTTAAATGAAAAAAAGAAGCTGCTCATCAAATGGGATTTATAGTAACTTCTTACAGTACCCTACGTTATTCATATCATGTGACATTCATGAGTCAGATATCCGCTGAACTCAGTGGTGTGGGCATGTGACCAAGTGAGCTGTAAAATAGTTTAATTTTTGTGCAATTCCTAGTATGGAAAGCTGTTACATGGTGCGCACCCATTCCACAAAGGATTGATTAGTAATATCCAGATATTTGTCTATGTCAACCCCACCCTACCCCAAAAAAACCCAGCTATTTGGCAACGTGAGTCAGATATCCAACTCATGAAGCTAACAACTGATCTTTAATCCAGATCGTGACTTTTGCCCGTACTTGCCGATTCCATCCAAGTTGGTGTCACCCCTCTTTTTCCATTTCTCGATGTGGTCATAGGAGTCTTTCTCTCCTTTTCTTTTGGCATGGATCATTGGCTCTTGTTCAGCTTCCGAAATGACCTTGCTTCTTTTATTCATGTTTTCCCGAATTCATTTGCCAAGCATATTTTCTGCCATTATCCCTTGTTTAATTATCCATCAAGTACGTGGTGTCAATTATCCAATTCCTTATCTTGAATGGTCGCTTGTGTTTTCAATGATAAAAGCGCCGCTGCTATTTGCCACCCCTTCCTATTAAGTCTACCGAATAAACCAGTTCGGTCCTCCTCTAAAGCCGATTTGAATATGGATGGATATGCTGCATCTTAAGTTGAAGTTGTTGATACCCAAATTTTCTTCTCTACCACCTTTCGCTATCACTTTTGCTTCATTTTTTGTGCACTGGTGTCAATTTTCTGACACAAACATTAAGATACTTCAGTTGCCACTTTGTCCTGCCTAATTACAAGTTAATAGTCATAGTGCGTTTGATTTGCCTTATATTTGTGCACACTTGATGTGATAAATGAACGTAGCTGTTACGTATGAGCTTACTGAGCTTGCTGGCCACCAGTAGGAGCTCATTAGCCTTGATGCAGACCCTATTTCAGTTAGAGTCATGCATATACATAGGCAAATTTTTGTAGAGTAATAACATATGAACAAAAATCTTATACATAGCGATGCAGCTCATTGTCAGCCTTATTACTTCAAAACAAAACACTCATGAAAATGGCATTTATTTATAACAATGCCATTGTCACGTCATTCTTGTCTTGTTTTCTGTATAATTTTTCTGTAAAAATAGAGTTTTCTATATTTGTAAGTTAGTACTGGTGTTATATTTAGGATGTTGGTCCCGTTTGAAAACATCACGAGTGCTAAGGGACAATCCAAATGCAAGCCAAAGGATCTTTAAAAATTATTCTTTCAGTTCTTATAAATTGATTCATCAATTG
>BRYE01000003.1:12056336-12058836 GCA_030159115.1 Actinidia arguta var. hypoleuca
TTTTTGGGGGGGGGGGTTGAAAATAGAAAAAAAAGTATTCATTCAAAATGGGATTAATGAAGTAAACAACACATATGGAGCAGAAATAAAGACCATAACAAAAGCCACAAAATAGCAAGAACTATACACACGGAAAAAAAATGAATGAATGAATTCAACTCAAGGAGGAAAGGTAAAATGTTATATGGTGCGCAAAAGGCATATTTTATTTTATCATTTCATATGACCTCCTATTTCTATCGCACTTTGTTTGCTTTTCTAGAGCTTGCAGACCTGACAAGGATATAGGGATTGACAAGAAATTGAGCTGCTGATTCCACTTTGTTCTGTAGAAAGAATTCAAATTGTAAATCTCTTTTGTGCTTAATTTTTTTTTCCAAGAATTGTTCCTTCAAGTTTAGTTTGTTTCCCTCTCTCTTTTTCTTTTTTCTATCCAGTTGCCTTTTAGTTGGTCACACTGAGTAATACAGCTTCGATTGGTTTTGATGTTCACACACCAGCGATTCTCCCTATTTGAATTATTGCCAAAACTTAAATTTTGAGTTTGAGACCACCTTTGATCTATCTCAAGTGTGAATAAAGTTATGGATATTTTGAAGCAACCATATTATATTAGGTTTGAGAAAAGGCCATAAAGGTAAAAAACATCAGAATCGATCGAACAAAGCTAAGAAAACAAAGACCGTGCATAGATTGAAGAGAATTCGATTCAAAAACAACTTTGACGAACCACTGTGATACCAGGAACAAAACGGAGAACAGATCCGAAACAGGAACGATGAACATGCAAAGGAATCGTTAAACATACAGATGAACAAATACATAATACATATATATTTTTAGAGAGAGAATCTGCTCACCCAAGAGAGAAGGAAGAGGCGGCTCTCTCAGGCAGTGGATGTGCAGATATGAGTTGCACAAGAACGAGGGGTGGCTTCCGGTTGAATTTTGTCATTTTGGGCCTGGCCTCGGGCTCAACTGTATCCAGTCCACACTGAAAATTGACCAAAACCTAATGGTGGGCCTTGTTTAACAACAATCTTAGATTCTTAAGCTCGTTTTAAACGGTTACCAAAAAGGGCCTATTATTATTTATTTATTTATTTTATTATTATTATTATTGTTGTTGTTGTTATTATTATTATAGGGCGACGTTTTATCTCGAGGAATGTGAGTTTTTCATTTTTACAAATGTTAGTATTTTCACAATTTGCAAATTAATAATAAAATAATTTTTTTAATAAAAATTACAGTCTATTCTAACTGAATTTAATTTAATTTTCTTAGTAAAATTTATATAACGATCAACAGATTCCTCAATGAAAACTATGCAACCAAATCGAATAGTGATTCAGTTTTTTTTTTAAATACTATAAGATTTTTTTTTATTTTTAATGCTAATAAAATTATTTGTGCATAGCACGGGTACATGCTAGTTGTTTAAAAAACTGCAATGAAAAAAAAAAAAAAAAAATCTCTCCAACAAGCATAACTAAATGTTTTGTTAAAATTTGCTATTGCTATTGCTATTGAGTATGTTTGTTTCCACTTAATAGCCGCAACTTTTTTTTTTCTATTTCGAAAGTTGTCCCAATTTATCACAATTTTTTTTATACTAGAAAACAACTTTAAAAAATTAAAATAAAACAACAAGAAGTTTTTAAAAGTTTTAATTATTTATATTTTTGAATAATCAGTTTTAGTAATAAGTTGATCTACAACAAATTCTCTCTCATCTTTCATAACATCTCTTTCAAGTTTTCTAATTTTTTTAATTCATAAATCATTGCTAGTAAGGAACAGTTAGGTGGGGCTTCAAACTCAATGAATCTGCCGGCCCAATAAAAGAAAAATGCTGGCCCTACTTACCAACTGTACACATTTTACCTAGGCACTCGGGGGTTTGACATCATGGTCAATAGAAATCAGCCACATCGGTAAATAAAGTTATACGAACAGGCTTCTATGCAGTCCTCTTTGGGATTGAGCTGGTGTAGTTTATGCGTTTTGGATTTATGTTTGGCCTATTTTGATGATTCAAACTGTTCATATTGTAGATCACTTTAATACGATAAAATATCACCTTGTTAAGATATGAATAAATGATCAATTAATATTAATTCATGGTTTTAAAATCCGAACTGAATCGGCTAGTGGTACTGTCGACCGAACTAAAAAACGGTCCAATCAACCCCTTTAACCAGTTATGATATAAAATTGACATAAACCGTGAATACTCATAGTTGAACCGTTAAACCGTCGAACCGGACCGTTTTTTTGCTACTCGGGGCGGGCGACGCAATTGTCGATGAAGGGCTCGGGGTTCTTGGTCTTGTAGGCAGAGATGAGGTATAGGGGCTCGCCGACGCGGGGGAGACCGAAGGTCCCCGATGGCGACAGCGACGGTTTTAGGACTAAGGAGGATGAAAGAGGGAGGAGAGGAAGAGGAGTGAGAGGGGTGGAGTGGTGATAGTGTGCGATAAAGAGAGAGATGGGGGTA
>BRYE01000003.1:12096336-12098836 GCA_030159115.1 Actinidia arguta var. hypoleuca
AGGAAATGAATTTTACGCTCTATTTTTGCATTAAGACGCTTTATTTTTTATCTCTATTATGCAAAGTTATATAATTGTCATTCTACAAAATGCAAAAAGTATTTTATAACTTTGCACAGTAAAAATATTAATAAAATGTGAAAATCACTTTCTAATTCCTCCAATCTTCTACACGATGATGGGAGACCATTAATCAATTGTATCCTAGTATTTTAGTTTTACATTTCCCCAGAAAAATGTACGGATTTAAGAAAGGAAAAGTCCCCAAGAAAATAATTGGAAAAACCATTCATTTTAAAAGGAAAAGTATGAGACTTCAATGATTGTGCTAAATATCTTATTCATCAAAATAATATATAATATATATTCATATTATACGAAAAATAATTTTGTTCATTCACTTAACATTTTTAGCGGAACTTATGAATAATTAGTTCTTACGTTGGTAATATTCATTCACCGTGTCAGTAATAAAAGAAATTTAGAATAGTTTAAGATATTGAGATATTATTTTGTATACAAGATGAGCCTATATATAAGCATAGAAAAATTAATAAATAAGAAAAATCAATAAAAAAATTTTTTTCTAATTAACATATGGTCAACATGACATATTATAGAAGACTAAATAAGAAAAGGTTTTCTAATCTAATTAGGAAAATAAATTTTCCTATAATAAACTACTAAATAAGAGAAATTTCCTAATCTAATTAGGAAAATAAATTTTTTAATTCCAACAGTAATAAAAAAAAAAATAATGCTGTATAACCTTACCAATTTTCCATTTTTTTTTACTTACATAAGTCACATTTTAAATATCAAAGTTTTATTCCGCTTTGACATATCAATGAATTTAAAAAGTTTACAAACTTTATTAATTTGTATAGCATTTTTCTGATAAAAAATAACAGTGTTATATATAGATGTTTGACAGCTAGGTAACTAGTAGGGGATTACAATGGGGTCTCTCTCTCTCTCAATTTTTATTTGTTTTTCAATTATCCCCACCAGCTGTTACAATTTTTTGTGATTGTCTTTAAAGACTTTTAGATGCAAAGGAGAGTATTGGAGGGAAGTATTTAGTCTTAAGTTGATAAAATTCATTTGTCTAGTTCAAAGTGGTGATGGAACTCATAAATATTAGGTAAGATGTAGCTTTCCATAATCGTAGACTACTGTTTTTTGGTATGGAAAACAAACAATAATGAACTTTGTATAATGCTGGCTGCTTCCAGTTTAAGAAACAAAAACAAAAATAAAAGGTCAATATTGATCGGATGATTACTACAAATATGTTGAAATTTGCAATAATATACTAAACAATTTGAAAAAACAAAACTAAGTGATAATGTGTTTGATGGAGATGTGGTTTCATATGTCTGCTCCAAATTAGAAACTGCCAAATACAACAAGGCACACTTAGGTGATGCTTGTTAACTGTTTAATGTCTGTTTTTTTGTTATAAACATAAATAAAAATTTATTTGTATTGCTATTTATAATTATAAATAAGGTAAAATTATTACTAATATTTTTGAAAATAATGAAAACAAGAAAAATATTTTTTTGTTTTGTTTACAAAATCATCACCTCCACCATCGACACCACCTCCACCTCCACCACCGACTCCACCTCCCCCGCCGCCTCAACCACATCCACCACCGCCTCAACCACTATCTCTACCACAACCGCCACCATATTTTTTTTAAATAGTTTCAAAAAAGGTGAACACAAACATATTTTTAGTTTACATTTTACCAAAAACTAAACAAAACTAAATAAACATAAAAAAATAAAAAAAGTAAAAACGTTATCAAACATGCCCTTAGCATATCAAATTTGCTGGACTTGCCAAAGTAACAATGAATTGAATCATTTGATGCAACTTCTTTTTATTATTATTATTATTATTATTATTATTATTATTATCTAATGGTGGGCTATTGAGCTTTCAGAGACTCAAATCTATGACATATGATTTTTATATTTTTTTTGAGGGGTTTTTTCCCGATCAGTTTAGATTGTGTTTTTCATTCCAGATTTGATGAGAAAAAAATAAAAATAAAAAAGTTAAACTATCTAACTGAGCGGGACCATTAGATAATCTACTTTTTTTTATTTTTTATTTTCTTTCTCCTCGTCAAATTCAGAATCTAAACAAAGTCTTAACGGATAGGGAAGTGACTGAGACCAAGCATGAAATTTGGTAAATGAGCACCTCAACCACTAACTTAATTCCATGGTTTTGAGAAATTTCAAATTAGTGGAAGTGGAAAAAATTACTCCATAATAAATTAGTAGTCAAAAACTTTACAACACTATATCTATTAATTTATGTACTTTTTACAATATTTATCTCTAATTGCCCCACTGAATTGATATTCGCCCTAGATTTTCCAACCAAGTTGAGTGGTTCTTGGATATGTCATTGATGTCTACTTCTTAAGATTTCTTAAACCAAAATAATATAAATATTTGTGCATATATATATATATATAAAC
>BRYE01000003.1:12113836-12116336 GCA_030159115.1 Actinidia arguta var. hypoleuca
ATGAATGAAATTATTCTTTAGAATTCTATATTTGCCGAATCATTTTTCCCTTAACACCTTTCATTGTGGAGATGGTGATATGTTGCAATAGGTTTATGAACCTCTATACAGAAAGTGAAAAATAAATGAAAAGACTCTGATTTTATTGGACTCGGAAATTATTTATACTGCTATAAGCGATAGTTTGTGCATTGATAATGACTTTAATGTATGTATCTAAATATACACGTATTTTATATACTCTTCTGTATAGTGCACTGCAAGCAAGATGTTATCAACCGATAGGATTCGTATTGGTTATGAATCTCATGAGCACGTGAATCATTGCTGATAATAAAAATGGGTAGTGTTTCAGTAGTTGAAACCTGAGTGTGGCCTCCACATCATATATATGGAAACAAGTAAAAAAATAATAATAGAAAAAAAACACGCTCACTCTCCCTTTTGAATACTCGTCCCATATAAATAAATATTTGTATGCATCACTATTTCATTATGGCTTTCATAGATCTTCCTTCTATCAAACAAAAAGTGAAAAATAAATAAAAAGAAAAAAAGATATGAAGAAGAACAAGGAAAATGGAGTACCACTGCCCATGGTCAATAGCTTTCCTTTTTTTTTGTTTGTGTTTGATGATTGGTGCTCCACCAAGATTTGATTCATAAAATTAATACCAAACACTCTAATTTTGCAACGTTCCAACCCCAAGTTATGTCAAATTGGCAGTTTTCCCAAATATGTCAAATTGGGCATCTCTTTTCTTTGTTGCCAAATTGAGATTTGAATACATTAATGTGATGTGAGAGACTTGAAAACAAAAATCTCCAACAACTCTATGTAAAGTCAAAAACAATAAAATACTCAATTTGGCATATCGGATAGAGTACTTTTTTAGATAAATTTTATAGTTTCAAAATTTTGATAAATTTTTTTTAGAATTCAAAATAAATAATTTAGATTTATTTAAATGTGTGAATTTTATATAAACAAGTAAATTTGAATAATTTATTTTAAATTCTGAGAATTTTTTTTTGTCAAAGTTCTAGAATCGTAATAGTGCTCTCTTTTTTAAGATGAAAGAACTCTCTAATTTGGGTTCCATGGGGCTGGATAAGATCAGACTAAATTCCCTTTGAATTGTTGTTTAATGCAGAAATTAGAAGTGGCCATGTTCAGGTCCAATTATGTGCTTAGATTTGAATGACTTTAATGCATCAATTATAAGTTAATCAGTCACTTATTATAGACTAGAAGAACCAATGTTCTGATCGGAGTCGGAGCGTAGGTTATTCAAAATGCCTTCTTTAAGAGGAGTCTAAGCACGAGATTCTAGGTGCATTATTCTAACGAATTTTTAGATTTTAAAAAGGACCACGAATCTTGATTGTGTCTCAGAAGTCAAAGCGTTATTAAAAGAAGTAAAATTTTGGAATGTCAATTTACTAGTCTTAAAAAATCTTTGGCGTACCAAAATTTGAAGGTTACTTAGAAGATGAATCCATTAAAATAGCAACAAAAAGAGACGATATAATATAGATTAAGAAAAGTGTACAAAAGAATTACCTAATTAAACTTAAACCTTTTTAGGTTATAAAAGTAGAAAAATGAGTCGATCCTATTGTCGCATGTTGGGCTTTCTTGGAAACTTCCAATCGACTTGACTTGCTTTGGATGGCAAAAGAAAGGAATAGGTTAGGAAAAATTACACTTGACATCCTTGCAATTTTACTTGAGTTTCATTTTGTACTTTTACTTTTAATTGTGTTAGCCAATCTCTCACACCTTTAGTCAAGAGTTAATGTGGCCTTTCTATCTATAATCTTTTTAATTAGGGTTATGTGACCTCTTTTCAAAAGGCAGTATGACTTCTTTCTGTCAGTTAATTAAATAGAAGGTAACGAAAGAGTCATATTGACATTTAACATAAAGTTGAAGTCACATAACTCATTTCCATCACTTAGGCTCTTGGCCTAGTTTTTATTTTTATTTTTTTAAAGTGCTTTAGTTTTTGTATTTTTTGTCCTTAGTGATTTTTTTTTACCATTTGATTAATTTTTTATATTTTTTAATTCAAATAGACAAGGAAAATCTTACAAAGTAAAAAATTCCACTAAAATATATTTAGCTAATTTATCTAGTATTTTTTTAAGTGATTTTTTTTTTAAATTAGTTGATTTAATTTTATTTTAAGAAGTATTAAAATCGATCAAATGGTTTTAAAAAATTCGATCAAGACAAAAAATTTAAAAACTAAAGCAACTATTTTTTTTTTCAAAAAAAAAGTTAGCTAAAACTTGGCCTTAATTGAATGAAAGGTGGATTGATGAGTCATATTGACACTTCATATAGGTTAGTAAATAGTACAAAGAGGAATTCACTTAAGACAAAGTAAATGATCAAACGATTTTAAAAAAAATCATTAAAGACGGAAAATTTGGAAACTAAAGTAATTATTTTTAAAAAAAAAACAATTTAGCTAAAGCTTGACCTTAATTGAAT
>BRYE01000003.1:12163836-12166948 GCA_030159115.1 Actinidia arguta var. hypoleuca
TAGTTAGGCGCATAAATCTTGCATAATTACACCGAACCTCCTTACTATAACAATTTATGGACTACCAATAAGGACCATTTGCCCTCGTATATTGTTGCTTGGTTAATGATTCACCAACTAACACAAACTTTAAGGGCAAAATTACTATGAATTCCTTCATTATCTATTCTTCTACAAGCCATCCTTCCTCTCCATCACCACCAATGCCCACCATCACAAATCAATCACACCAAGCTCTGGCAGAGTTAAGGCAAGCATTATTGCCAGACTATAACTCTATAGTGAGCTTGGTCGAGATGCAATAGTTGGTGGCGATCCCAAAGCACGTTTGGTTGGTGAGCCCGCCAAACAATGCTTCTTAAGGGCGTGTTTGGTGGATTTTTTGCCTTTTTATCTACTATATAAGTGGTTGTCCATCTCCCCAGTCACTATTCACATCGTGTTTTTGAGAGCTTTTAGAGAGAGAAAGAGTTAATATCATCATCTTGCTACCAAATTCCACTCTGTTACCGCCTTCCATTTCATTCCAACACAACCAACCCTCTTTCTTTCATCACTGTAAGTTCTTTCATTGTGAATTTTTATTTTTTTTGTTTCTCTTGCATGTCAATTTTCCCTTTCCCTTTTTGAGTTTCTAAAATTTTTGGGCCTATTGGTGCATCTATTTGTTTGTTGATCGTGCGATTTGTGCATTTTTCATTGATAGGAGGATTGTAGTTTCCCGTCCGCCATTGATGGGTGGCTGCAAGCTTCTAAACCATGGTATGGGTTAGTTCAGGTTGCCTCCAACCCTTCTTTTTGATGGGCCTACCCCCCGAACCCATCTCTGACCGAGGTCAATCCGAGGTGGCAAAGGGATTTGATTATTGCGACAAGACTTGTCCCCTGTTGTCCCTTAGGACTAGCTTGGCCTTTTGCGGTCTACGCTCGTTATGACATGCGATTGAGCTCATTCTTACCGTTTGTTTCTATTTTTAGAACATGGCGTTGAACGGGCTCAATTGCTGGTTCATGACGACGAGGCCTTGGCTCAGTTTTGTGTCGAACATAACATCCCTGATGATGTCGTGATAGAAAGATCAGGCTCTAATGAGGATGCCGATTGGGTAGAAGGGGAGGGCAACCGCATTCCTATTCGGACTTGGTTCATACACCAAGCTAGACTCAGGTTTCCTTTGAGTCAATTATTGAAAACAATGATGGCCCTATGCCGTCTCACCTTTATGCAAGTGTCGATGAACTTTATCTAAACCGTCCTAGCGGTGGACGCTTTGATGAAGAAGGAAGAACAAGAATTCACTATCGAGGATTTACTTCACGTATATTGTATATTGTAACCTAGGAGAGACCCTCAATCCTTCTTATTGAATGGAAATCACTACCTTTAATTTTTGTAAGCCTAATCAGCCTCAAACGAGGTTGGTTACGAATTCTCCTAATAAAGACCTGTATCTGAACGACTTTGGCTGGGTCTTGGGCCAATGGAAATTCTAGGCTGATGACCCCGATCATTTTTTATTTTTGAGATACAAAGGTTATATTCCTATTGGTAAGAGTTTATCTACTTTTGTTACCTTTTATCTCGATTTTCTGTATGGCTCTTGCATTTACTTTGTCTCATAGCGATCTGATTTCTTGTTTATCTCAGTTTGATCATTTGTAGGATTCAACGCCTGTTATTGGGGGAGATTCGAGCGTTGTGCTGCTGTGATCACAGCAGTGAACACCTATGGACATACTCGAAAGGTTGTTGATCTCCTTGGATACAACCCAATCTACCACTATACTATCCCCCACCGAGGTGACTATCGGGGACAACCCAAGCTTCCTACTCTGCGCATCCATGAACGAGCTCCAAGATAAAGGAGTTCACTCTCGATCGAAGTCAGCAACTTGATCAAAGGAACTACAACAGAGCTCAAACAACTAAGGGAAGACACCGAGGGAGAAAACACTAGTTCCAATGACTAGAGTTAGTCAGCTTCATCTAGCAATTGGGATATGAACTTGGGTGGTGGTGAAGGGGAAGACGAGGACATTAAGGTCAAGAACGACGAAGAGGTTAACCAGGGTAAGGACCCCGCCCAAGTTCCTGTCATAGCTCCTCTAGCCCAAGTGCCGGTCGTCGAGCCCATACTCGTGCCAAGCTCAGATTCATAAGTTGCTGACGACCTTGATTTTTTAGAGGTTTAACCTACTGCCGAAGACATATCGAACATTCATTTAATCAAGGCAGTAGTTTGGGTTCCAGCTAGGACGAAAAGGAAGACGTCAATGCACCCAAGCAAAGAGTCTTAGGAAAAAAGAAGGCTATAGAGGATGAGGTTGCGAAACTGACCCCCGATCTAGTTCTGGCACTCCCGAGTCTGACTGAGGATCAGTCAATCGTCCTATCATCCCAACAAGTCAAAAAAAGGAAAGGAAAACAATGCATGGAGGGAACTTCCCTCTAGAAGAAAATTAAGGGTGTTGGTAGCTCCACTGGAACTCCCGAGCTTTGGGCTCCAAAATTTGTTACGATCGAGCTCAGGAAATAGGTTAATTCTATTGATACCTCTAAGGATCATAAGACCTGTCTGGCCTTGAGGAATGATATTATGCTCCCGCAGGACATGGCAGACCTTGCCGCCGAAGACTCAAAGGGGTTCAGAGGTAAGCTGATCATGATGCTGGCTCAGGTTTATTATTTAACTCGTCCTACTCTTTTTCTGCTTTCTTTCAACACTTAGTGATTTTATCATATCTATTTGTTTTGTAGCTTTTCCAATGAGTTGTGGCCACTTCTAACAGACTGAAGAAGCACACCATAGACCTGAAGAAGGCCAATCAAAGGATCCATGGCCTGGAGAAGGAGTTGAAACTGGCCAGGACTGATTTGTCTTAATCCCGTAACATGGCTGAGATTGCTATCGAGTAGAGGAACAAGGCTCTGAAAGAAGTGGTCGAGCTTAAAAAGGTGGCCTCAGGTGAGATGTTTCAAAAGGTTTTTGATCGCGACTACAATCAAGCCAGGGATTCATATGAGAAGCAGGTCATCGAGCTACGCCCCGGTATTTTCCAAGAAGGCTTGCTTGCTTGCTTAAGAGAGCTTGGGACCCCTTTTGACCATACT
>BRYE01000003.1:12199548-12202048 GCA_030159115.1 Actinidia arguta var. hypoleuca
TGTGCATCTTCCAGTAGTTTACCCCCTCTATTCCCAGGAGTTTTGGGTGCATGAGGGGTCTCCCTATGAGTTTCACGACTGTCGGAACGGTTGCTACTTTGCGATGCTATCAGTGACGGCATTACGCATGTCTATAATCGATTTTTCACAGACGGCACCAGTTGTGGGGTTCTTATTTGTTGAGTGAGAGGAGAGGAAATCGAGAATAGACACCACAACAGTTCTACGGCTACATAAGTAGTTTCAACCCTCTGTCCGGTTAACCAGTGGTACCCTACCTACAAGCACAGGAACTATGAGACCTACCGCCGGAACTGTTTCTTGGAACCGGCCCTTCGACGGTCAAGTTAGACGTCCGAAAATGTAATGAGAGAAAATATATGTATGTTTAGATAGCAAGGTTGCACATACCTTTGTGAGAACAATAGTGTTCTCTTTTATTTCTTAGCTCCTCAGCGCGTGGCTCGAAGTGCTAGCTGTTTGGTCACTCGATAGACTAAAGCTCTATGCGTACTTATACGCGTCGACTGCTGTGTTAGTGAATAAGAGCCTGACCCCCCTAAAAATGAAGACATGATGGATGTTGGTGAACATGTGAATGATCCTGCTCAAACTGCTTTAAAACCTAATTTGGTTGTTTCCAGCAGTGTTCGTGAACTATTGGAATGCCCAGTTTGCTTAAATGCCATGTATCCTCCTATCCATCAGGTTGGTTTATGAAATCATTTAGCATCCAAAGTCTTTTTTTCTGCTGTCTTAAAAGTTTTTGGATTTTTCTTTTAGTGTTGATGTTTTGTGTATATTTACCAGTTGCCACACACCACTCCTATGAAGAGAACAAGAGCACTACAAAAGGCGTGGCTAGTAGCTCATGATCAACTGTCAGCGTCTCCATCCGGGTGTGGGGCTATCAGAAGGAACTCTGATGTGCAAGTCACCTTCTGTCCCCTGACATCCCTTGGGAATATCGTCGGCCGTTATCCCTCGCCCAAGATTTTAGCATAGTTATTGTGTCAAGCTCGCTGAATTGCAGCATCTTGGATGTAATGAAGGCCTTGGCTTGGACGATACATCTTCAGTAGTGACTACTTGGAGCTTCAGCGTAGAGAACCTACAAGCTCGCTCTGTAGTAAGGGCTCGATGTAGACCTCCACCTTAGTAAGGCCAGTGATCAGTGGTGTCTTCACTGAGCTCCGACGCAAGGGACCACCAAACTTGCTTCCTAGCGGTAGCTTGATAGAGGTTCCTGCCCTAACAAGGCCATATTACGTCGTTGTGTAATTTGTCCCCTTACATGTGGCAACGGTGGCACCGAAGCCCTCAAAGGCCCTCTCCCAGTCGTCTTATTTCGAGGCCTAACCTATAGAGAGAGATATACTAACGGTGAGTGCCCACACGATATGTGTGCAAAACTGATTTTTGAAATGAATTGATTTTGTTTTTATTTTCCTAGCAGTTGGGGGTATTTGCAATTGCTTTTAAAATTAACATTTTACTTCTGCTAGAAAAATTCTAGAATTTGGCTATTAAGCAGAAATTGCTAAAGCATTTGTAATTGCTATGAAATTATGAATTTAAGCAGCAATGTTATGTTTTGCCCTTACCCTTAATTTAATAAAAACAAAGGGTAAATTTCACTAACCTCTCCTTAAAGTTTCTGACAAATACAGTCACGTCCTCTGTAGTGTTTGAAATGACACTAACCTCCCTTATTTTTTAAACTAACGTCAAGATTCCCGCTTAGAGTTTATTTTTGTGCAAAAATGACAAACTTGTCGATTGCATTATGGCTTCCAAATTTGTTTTCTCAATACATCTTCATTAGGAGCATTTATTTAAAAAATGAGAAAATATTTATTTATCTTAGTGGGTGTCTTGAGAAAAAAAATTAGAAGTCCCAAATCAAATTGCAAGTTTGTCATTTTTATACAAAAATAAACTCTCGAGAAAATCTTGATATTAGTTTCAAAAGTAAGAAAGAAAGGATGTATCTATATTTTTTAGAAATCTCAAAGGGGTAGAAGAAATTTACCCCCAAACAAATAAATGCATTGACCTTTTTTTAATTAAAAATACATTTTCAAGCAAAAAAATACTATATGTTCATGCAAATTTAACCCAAAAAAAAATTAAATAGTAAATAGCAATTTATCAACAGCCAGAGATAGTGGCGGACGAAAGGACAATAAATCGAGTGTGGAGTAGATTTCAAAATATGTGTGTGTGTGTGTGTGTGTGTGTGTGTGTGTGTGTGTGATAGAGAGAGAGAAAAGAGAGAACAATCAAAGAATAAAAAATGTCGAATTAGTTGATTATTTAAGAAGGTATATTTGTAATTAAATTAAATAAGTATGGGATATTTTATCATTTTACTTTTATAATTAGATAACAGTAGAAGTAAAAGTTGAGAACTATTGATTATGTAGCTTCCAAAAAATAGCTATTTGACCTAAAAAATTAAAAAAATAAATTATTTTATGCTTAAAAAAAGCAATCACAA
>BRYE01000003.1:12214548-12227048 GCA_030159115.1 Actinidia arguta var. hypoleuca
CTTCGCCTAGGCCCATTATTTGATTCCCTATCAAAGAATGTTCCTGAAACTCTATCAGTCCTCCAAAGCAAAGCTAATAAATATATTGCCGCGGAGGAATTAGCCGAAGCCAAAAGAAGGAGGCGAGGAAGAGATGATAACAAGAGGAAGGATCCTAATACCAGATGAGACCACGGGCACAACACTGAAGAATGTTTTTAGTTAAAAGAGCAGATAGCTGGCTTCATTAAGAAGGGATATTTGAGAAAATATGTAGTTGATCGCCCGCAGCCTAACTCGCTAAAAAAGAGGTATGGAGACAACAGACCCACGACAGAAGATATATAGGTGATTCATGAAGGATTTGGATTATGAGGATGCTCAATCTCGTCCCAGAAGAGACATGCAAGAAGTGCTATCGATCGAGCGGAAGAAGAAGTTTATAACCTATCCTCGCTTGTAGCTGGAACTCATCAACCCATTACCTTCACGTCGAAGCAAAAGCAGCGTTTCGACAGCAGAAATAAAAGAGTTCAAATGAATAGGGGAACCCCCTATTTATAAGAAGTATTAAGGGCTGAGATCCATCGGACCCAATGACCAATATCATGGAACACTTCGAATTCTGAGCTCTTAACCGTCATTCCTACCAAGATGTTTCGAAATATCATTTCACCATTAATACACTTCACCACGTGTCAGCTGATAGAAGTAAACCATCATTAATTTGCCCACATCATCAAAAGGCAGTTACTTCTTTTACTACTAGTAGATCCCAAAGTGTCCCTCTTAGGCATCTCGAGTAGGGGGCTACTGATGTGGGGTAAATTCATAACTTCTCATACAAGTTATTTATCTTGTCATATAAAGTTCAGGTCACCAGGATTCACTCCAAACTAAGTAAGCCGTTTTCCACCTCGGCAATGGTGAGGACGATATATGGTCGCCTAAAGACTCCGTCCTCAGGTGGAGTCCCTCTCCTTCATAACTCCTATAATTGTGGGATATTCTCCATATGGTAATCTCCTTTATTTACTCTAATATCTCTGGGATATACTTCCATAGTTGGTCATCCGAAGATCACGCCGCACTCTCCTTACACGGCTCTCCATTCTCCAATTATAAAAGGGTCGCTCCCCCATTATGGAAATGTACAATTTAATCCTTGCATACACACCCAAATAGCTTTCTTTTCTCACTGCTTAGCTTATTCTCGCCTTGGTCTAATTCACACACCAAAGGGGTTTTGAGCTGCCTCGCCCTAACCGGTCACATTTATTCGTCTACACAGGTCGCTTGAGTTATAGCCAAGGTCCAGAACCGAGATGAAAGAGCAATTTTGATTGTTGGTTGCTTGCCCTAATTTTTTACCACAACAAAACTCATTTTGAATTGCATAGACAAGGGGAATATGCTGGAGTGGAGAATGTGTTAAGCACAATCAATTGAAGTTGCAATAAGAGAGAGTGGAAGGTCGTGGCAGTTAGAGTATTGCTTCAAAGCCCCGACATCTATAAATAGCATAAAGAAATCCCGAAAGAGTCAGCGTAATGCTAGAGTAACAAATAGGAGTAGGAGTGTTTTGTCATTATAGGAGTTCTAGAAGCAGAAGTAACTTCTCTAAATAAAATCATCTCTCTATTTCTTGTTAGAATAGAATTGTTCAAAGAAATAACTTAAAGATTTTATTTTTCCATCTTCTGTGCTTATTTTCTTAAATTAACTGTGCTTATTGATGTGGGTAAAATAACTACTTATTTATAATAAGCCAAGCACGTCGCCATGACCCCAATATGTTTGTGGTCGCCCCTCATTTTGATCGCCAATTGATTGCTTCTCTCAGAAGCAGGAATGAACTTATCTCCAGCTCACCATGGGGCAAGGTCATTCACATCGCCAGATCAGAGACCAACCTTAAGAGGACTTTACCTCCACAAGAACTCCTTCTATCCCAGAGTCCATCGCACCTCCGCTTGATCAGAGTCCATCTTCGCAAGGATTTTGCCTCTATAGGGAAACAGTACCCATCACAGTTCCTGTGATTGTTAGCTGCTCTCCATATGGCATTCTCCTATTATTTTTCCTATATCTCAGAGATATACTTCCCAAACATGGCTACCCAGAAATCTCTCTTGATTATCCTCACATGGATCTCCAACCTTCACCTATATAAAGGCCGTTCCCCCATTATGAAAAGGTACGCTCAATAAAAAAGATTTAATCACCATATAATTTCATAAAGTTCTGCAATGATATTTTGTTCTTTTTATATTCGCCTTGGTCTAATCTATATGCCAGAGGGGTTTTGAGTGGTCTTACCCAAGCCGATCACGTTTGTTCATATCCTGCGCAGGTCGCCCGAGTTGTTGCCGAGGTGAAAAAGAGCAATTCTGATTGTTGGTTGCTAACCCTAGTTTTCTACCCCAACACTTATTATTGCGAAAAGTTATTATTTTGATCTAAACTTTCCTTGACATTTTGAGATCGAGACCCTTTAGACCATCAAATAGAATTGTCCTGTTAATTTTAGTTAAAATGTGCAAAGTCTTTTCATTCTTTATGAAGAGGATTTGTATCAACCTCGTTAAATTTCAGCCAAATTATAACTCAAAAAGTACTAATTCTATTTTCGTTAGTCATTTTTTAAACACTAACTCCATCAACATCTCTATTCTAATTCTATTTCATTGTAGTATTATTTCTTTAATATTTCTTTGTTATTTCTTCATTGTATCCTATATTTTTTTTTTGCAATGGTCATATTTTAAAAGTGATCACATTATTACAACGGTGATTTTTAGAGGGTTTATTTTTAAAATAGTCATATTGTTTCAACGGTGTTATTTTTTTATAAAATATATTTTTTATCCGACTTCATAAAACAAGGCTACGAGGCTCTTAATTGAACAGTATATGGATGGAAGGACCAAGGATGGAAGGACCAAGTGAAGGGAGTTAATTGATAAAATTAGAATTGAAAAGTGTAAAGATATATTTTAATAAAATTTTAGAGTCCAAAATGTAATTCATCTAAAGAATTCAATATGTGAACTTTTTTGATGTGGACCATTTTGGAGGTTTTACTAGCTAAACTATTAAAAAAATAATTTAGTCACCCTGACGTGAATACTCTAACATGCCTTAATTATATTTTGAAAAATGCTATTAATACTATTGTGGTAAAAATCTGAGAGAGCAACCAACAGTTAGAATTGCTCATCGGCCTCGGCGCTAGACCTCGACTAAAGCTAGGGCGACCTGCACAGCGGCGACTTGCACACTAGTGAACAAAAGTAATCGGCCGGAGTGAGGCCGCTCAAAATCCCTCCAGCGTATGAATCAGACCACGGCGATCAGGAGATAAGTTAAGGCAGTATGGAGAGCACAATAATAAATGTGTGTGGTGCATGTGTTGAGCATACTTTTTTGTTATAGGGGAGCGGCCTTTATATAGACGGAGTAATGAGCTGTGTAGGTGAATCATGGCGAGTTCCTCAGAAGGATAAATATGGGAGGATATCCCAATGATCCGGAGATAACATGAGGATGCCATCTGGCGAGCAGTCTGTATTTTTAGGTGTTGTGAGGCAGATAGAGTCTAACGGAGATAATTCCCTTGTAGAGGCGGAATTCTCACGGAGGTGGACTCTGATCAAGTAGAGGAATGAAGGAAAATGAGTCTTATGATAACAGACTTCTGTCAAGGATGGAGTCCTTTTGAGGAATAAGTCTTCATGGAGACGTCTTTGCCTCGGGCGAGACAAACCACCTCGCCCACTGCCGATCTTGGAGAAACTATTTGTATAGGCGAAGTGGGGTTAAGTTTTTCAACAATACGAGGCGACCAGGAAAGCTGGTGTTGTCAACCCTTGGGCGATGTGAGTCACTTGGATTATTTAAACAAAGAGGTAGCGTGTATTTTTCCCACATCAAATACTAATATTTGTATAAACAAGTGTATACACTTTCTTACCTGGGTGTGTGGACAAATGTTAGTATTGTAGCATTATTATTATATTTTTAACCTTCGAAGCGAATAAACGTCAACACTAATTCTTATTAAATGCATTGCCTTTTATGTATTTAGCAGATTGAAACATTAATTGTTTGTGCTAAATATGTTATGTGTTAAGTTTTCACATAAGTAAAATTGGACCCCTTTTTTTTTTAGTTAAAATACTAGTTAACTAGCTATACTAAAAGCACTCCATTGTCGTTGGTTGTTAGGGATGGGCTCGTGTCGGGTTTTTCGTGGGTCTCCCAAAAATCGAACTCGGTCCGTGCTTCATACCCCATGCCCCAACCTAACCCGACCCCGCTACTTCGGTTGGATATTCCAACCCCCGTGGGTACCTCGAACCCACCCCAAAAAACTCAAAAAAATTAATTATTTTCTTAAATCAATAAAATTATATTAAAATAAAGGCAAAATAGTTGAAGACTATTAAACCAACTTCTTATCATTTCATCAAAGGCATTAAATAGCAAGATATTTAACTTTTCTTTCAAATAGTATTTTTTTTCTTTGAGAGAAAACAACATACTACTATATATATGTGTATATATAACAAATATATTAATAATTTAATATAAGTATATATGTACGGGTCGGGTTGTGTATTTCTTGGTCCCGACTTGAACCTATTGCAGGCTAAAAAATTCAAACCCGATACCGACCCGTATACTTTTTCAAATTGGAAAAACTCACCCCATACGAGGCAGGGTTCATAGGCCAGGTCAAAATGAACAACACTATTTGATGTGGGTAAAATAACCTCCCATTTATAATAAGTCGAGCACGTCGCCATGGTTCCAATATATTTATGGTCGCCCTTTCGTTTGATCGCCAATTGATCGCTTCGCTTGGCATGCAGTAACGGACTCATATCCAGCTCGCCATGAGGCGAGGTCATTCACATCGCCAGATCAGAGCCCAACTTTAAGAAGACTCAATCTCCACAAGAACTCCTCGTATCCTAAGTCCTTCGTCATGCTTTCGCTTGGTCAGAGTCCATCTTCGCAAGGATTTCACCTCTACAAGAAATAGTGTCCATCACAGCTCCTATGATTGCGGGCTACTCTTCATTTGAAATTCTCCTATTATTTCTCCTGTATCTTAGGGATATACTTTCCAAACATGGCTGCCCAAAAATCTCTCCTGATTATCCTAACGCGGATCTCCAGCCTCCACCTGTATAAAGGCCGCTCCTCCATTACGAAAAGGTACGCTCAATAGTTAATATTTAACCCTCATATATTTTTATAAAACTCTGATATTATATTTTGCTTAGCTTATATTCGCCTTGGTCTAATCTCCACGCCAGAAGAGTTTTGAGCGGCCCCACCCCGGCTGATCATGTTTGTTCAAATTTTGCGCAGGTCACCCAAGTTATTTCCGAGATCTAGAGCCGAGGTGAAAAAAGCAATTCTAACTGTTAGTTGCTTGCCCCAATTTTCTACCACAACAGTTTGGCATTGTCTATGGGAATGACAATTCTCAATTTTCTGTGCACTTGTGCAACCGTTTGGTACATAGACGAAGTGCCAGCAACCCTTTAGATTATAGAGCTCATCCAATGACCAATACCAGCCAAGCTCCGGATCTAAAGGGACTCCATCGTGAGATACATGGTATGGCCGAGCAAATGAGAATCATGAATAAGAATAACGCCCGCTTGATACAGCATCTTGCCGCAGCCAATCCATCACCTCTTGCCGCACCCCTACTTTGGATATCCAACGGTCTCATCAATTGGGCGACGACAATTTCCAAAACAATTGTAGTATTGGCCAAGCACAAAATAGGCGACGTTGATCGCCAAGTCCTTGTCTCTGACGTGAAAGAAGTTCCTCCTTGTCAGAATCCCAATCATCCAATCGAACCCCTAAAGTGGAAGGCGAGAAAACTAGGCAAAGAGGAAGATCACCTCACCGAGATGACCAGGCGCCCAAGCTCCAAGACAATTCCACCTCATAAAAGTTCAGAGATCTGGACACCCGTCTTGACACCATCAATATTGGGGCGGGCACTCCAGTAACTATGGATGCTTTGATCAAGCAGATCGAACCACCGTTCATAGGGAGGAGGATGAGAGTTAGGGTTTCCTCCAGGTTCAAGCTACCTACTCAGCTCGGGATCTATGAAGGAAAGACAGATCCTATGAACTATCTGAATTCAAACAAAAGCTTGATGTCACTCCAGGGATATTCTTACGAGGTAATGTGTAAGGCCTTCTCTGCAACACTAAAGGGTTCAGCGAGATCATGGTTCAGGAAACTGTCTCTAGGAACTATTGACTCGTTTGACGACTTGAGTAGGTTTTTTGAGTTAAACAGAAAAATGTCTCCCACCTCTTTACCATCCACCAAAAAGAAATTGAGAGTTTAAAGGACTGTGTAAAGCGGTTTAATCAGGCCATTTTGGAAGTAGAGGATCCCAGTGACAAAGTGGTGATCATGACGATGATGGAAGGACTACGTCCAGGCCCATTATTTGATTCCCACTCAAAGAACGTCATCGAAATCTTGTCAACTCTCCAAGGCAAAGCTGACAAATATATTGTCGCGGAGGAGTTGGCTGAAGCCAAACAAAGGAGGCGAGGATGGGACGATAAGAGGAAAGAACCCAACACCAGGCGAATAGACTACAGAGATGAGATGAGGAACAAGTATTGTGAGTTCCACAAAGATCATGGACATAACACCAAAGATTGCTTTCAGTTGAAGGAATAGATAGCCGACCTTATTAAGAGGGGTATCTGAGAAAGTATGTTGTAGAGCGCCCGCCTCCTGACTCACCTGGGAGGAGATATGGTGACAATAGGCCAACCACAGGAAACATACAAGTGATCCATGGAGATTTTGGGTCGGGAGGATGCTCAAGCTCTTCTCGAAAGAGACACGCCAGAAGTGCTAACGGGCGAGCAGAGGAAGAAGTTTATAACCTCTCCTCACCTGCAGCTATAGCCCATTACCTTTACTAATGACGACCTGAGAGGCTTGCACCTCCCTCACAATGACACCTTGGTCATCTCAATCGTCATCGTTAATTTCAATGTACAGAGGATATTGGTTGATAATGGGAGCTCAACAAATATTTTGTTCATCTCGGCATTTAACAAGATGAAGATTGAATTAGATAAGCTCCACCCTTTCCACACCCCTTTGGTCGAATTTAGAGGAAATATCACCCATCCACTTGGATGGATCAAGTTTCCAGTAACGTTGGGAATGGAGCCTGACCAGACTACCATTTGGCAAGACTTCATTGTGGTAGACTACCTTTCGCCCTACAACGCAATCTTGGGTCTCCCAACTTTAGGAAGAAGTAGGGCCATCCCTAACCCTGAAGGGAATAAGCGAGGTGAAGGGCGACCAGAAAGTGGCCAAGCAATATTTTATCTCGGCAATGAAAGATGAATGTCATTCTAAATTGAGTAGCCACTAGCAATTACAGATCTTCGATGTCGAGATGGAGGCGCTAAGGGATGAGATGGAGGAAACTACCCTGGTAGACCCTAGAGAGTCGAAAAACACCGAGCCTTTGGAAGAAATTGCTCATGTCTCTATTCATCCAGATTGTCCTGATCGCCACATTATTATTGGGACAAAGCTGACTGAAGAATTACGAAGTTCTCTAGTAGAATTTTTGAAAAAGAATTTTGACATCTTTGCATGGTCATAGGGCGATGTCCCAGAAATAGACCCCCAGGTCGCCACTCATAAACTATTTGCTAATCTCTACTATCCCTTAGTTTGCCAAAAAATAAGGAAGTTTGCCCCAAAACGACTGAAAGTCATAGAAGAAGAAGTAGCTAAGCTCATCAAGGCCAATGTCATCAAATAATCTCACTACCCAAATTAGCTCACCAACGTTGTTGTCTTCCAAAAGAAGGGAGAAGTGGAGAGTGTGTGCTGACTTCACTGACCAAAATAAAGCGTGTCCAAAATATAGTTTTCCTTTGCCAAAGATTGACCTAATAGTTGACGCTACATCCAAACATGAACTTCTCAATTTTATGTACGCCTTCTCCTGATATCACCAAATCAAGATGAATCCACCCGACGTGGAAAAAACTTTATTTATTACTGAGAGAAGGTTATACTGCTAAAAAGTCATGCCTTTTGGTTTAAAAAATTCGGGAATGACGTACCAAAGACTGGTGAACAAAATGTTCAGAGAGCTGATCGAGAAGACTATGGAAGTATACTTAGATGATATGCTCGTCAAAAGTCTCACGACTGCAGATCACATCGCCAATCTAGAAGAATCATTTGACATTCTGCGGAAGCAATGAATGATGCTTAATCCTTCCAAATGCATCTTTGGTGTCTCTTCGAGTAAGTTCCTCGGGTTTTTGGTGACCAAGCAAGGGATCGAGGCCAATTCGGACCAGATTCATGCCCTGCTTACCATGAGCTTACCAAGGAACGTCCATGAGGTGCAACGATTGACTAGGAGAGTAGCCACCCTTAATAGATTCATCTCCAATTTAGCTAACAAATTCCTCCCGTTCTTCAATATCCTGAGCAAAAAATTAGACTTTCTAGTGGAATGAAGAATCCAAATCATTTGAACAATTGAAGGATTATCTCGGCTCGCCACCCCTGCTTACGGTTCTTGTTACGGGCGAGGAACTTCTCGTATACCTGTCTATCTCGCCAACACTAGTAAGTGCAGTGTTGATCTGAGAAGACTACATAATTCAGAAACTGTATATTATGTTAGTAAAGTTCTCATGGGAGCCGAGACCAGATACTTGAAAAATGGAAAGCTCGCCTATGCCCTCCTTATCGCTGCCAAAAAGCTTCGCCATTATTTCCAAGCACATCCTATGGCTATGTTGACTGACCAACCTTTGAAGTAAATTCTACAGCGACCTTACACGTCGAGGAGGCTCCTCAAATGGTCAATTGAACTGAGCAAATTCCATATTGATTACAGACTGAGAATGGCGATCAAGGGTCAGGTCTTGGCTAATTTTGTGGTAAATTCACATAAGTCGTCGCCCTAGAGCCTGAGAAAAACATACCTGAGGTAGAAACTCCAGAACAACCAAACTCAGACGAGGACCTCGCCATATGGAAATTATTCATAGATGGATCATCAAACCATCATGTTTGTGGCGCAGGGCTAGTTCTCCAAACTCCTTCAAGCGAGCAAATGGAGTACACTATACGTATAGGATTCAAAGCCACCAACAACGAAGCCGACTATGAAGCTCTTCTCGCCGGATTGAGAGTTGCGATAGGAATAAGAGTAAATTCCCTGGACACCTTCAGTGATTCTCAGCTAGTGGTAAATCAAGTCCAAGGAGACTAACTCGCCAAAGATACTAGAATAGTGGCATATTTGGACGAGGTAAAAAACATGTTCGAGAAAATCAAAGATTTCAGAATTCGCCAAATCCCTAGAGAGAAAAATAAGAAGGCTGGTGCTCTGGCTAACCTCGCCTCAGCCTTTGATTTCATCTCAAACAGGAAGTATACATTTGGAATTCTTAGCAAATCCAAGTATTGAGGTCGCCAGATTAGTCTTTCAGGGAGAGACAAGCCCGACATGAATGGACGACATTATCGCATCTCTCTAGAATGACACGTTACCATTGGACAAGCTCCAAGCTTTCCAAATCCAATATAGATCTGCAAAGTTTTGCATTCTCCATGGAATCTTTTACAGAAGATCTTTTTCAGAGCCTCTCCTAAGATGTCTCCAACCTGAAAAAGGGAAGTATGTGCTAAGGGAAACTCATGAAGGTATTTGCAAAAATCATTCGGGGGCGAGATCACTAGTGAGAAAAGCAATTCACCAAGGTTATTTCTGGCCAAAGATGGAGTGAGATGCGGCAACGTACACAAGAAATTATGATAAATGTCAACGGTTTGCTCCAGTTAGTCATCTCCCTCCCACCAAGATGGTCCCGATGACCAGCCTATGTCCCTTTGCTCAATGGGACGTGGACATACTTGAACCTCTACCCCAAGCTCCATTACAAAGAGAATTCTTGATCGTCGCCATTTATTACTTTACTAAGTGAATAGAAGCGGAACCTCTCGCCAAAATCACAGAAAGAAATACCAAAAATTTCATATGGAAAAACATAATCTATCGATTTGGGATTCCAAAGGTTATTATCTCAGACAACGCCAAGCAATTCGACAATGATGAATTCAAACAGTTTTGTTCAGACTTCGCCATCTTCCACTATTTCTCTTTGCCTGGCCATCCTTAAGCAAATGACCAGGTTGAGATCACCAATAGGACGATCTTGAGAAATTTGAATACAAGTCTGGAAAAGTCCAAAAGCGAATAGGTAGAAGACTTGTTGAGCATACTTTGGGCGTACAACGAGCATAATTCCTACTGGTGAGACGCCGTTTTCTATGGTATATGGAACAAAATTTGTTATACCAGTTAAAATTGGAATGCTGAGCTTCAGAACCTCAAATTATAATAAGAAAAATAATGAAATTAAGTTGAGACTTAACCTTGACCTACTTGACAAAAAGAGGGAGCGAGCTGAGATACGCCAAGCAGCTTACAAGCACTAGGTCGCCAAATACTACAATTAAAGAGTCAAGCACAAATCTTTCTTGCCAGGCGACCTAGTCCTAAGAAAAATTAATTTGTCCACAAAGGAACCAAATACAGGGAAGCTCAGTCCTACTTGGGAAGTCCCCTACAAAGTTGTCAAAGTATCAAACCTAGGAACTTATTGGCTGGAAGACATGAATGGGAAAGCCCTTCCCTTACCCCTAGAATGCTGAACACTTGAAAAAATATTACCAACGATGCGCTTGGTCGCCATGAGAATGAGATTGCCTGACCAATATGACATCGCCAAAAGCTCCATTTGTATTGTTCATTATTATGTCATGATCGCCTATCTTTATGGTTATTTAATAAAATTTCTCCCTTGATTTTATCACCAAAAATTTATATCGCCATTCCTTTAAAGCATTAGTTCCATTGTCACCATAATCAAGAACGCTCATTTATTGAAAAATGGTAAGGCGTCTTGATCTCCATTGATGATGTCGCTATTATTAAGAATGCTCATTCGTTGAAAAATGATAAAGCATCTTGATCGCCAAAGAGGATGCCGCCTATATCAAGAATGCCCATTCATTAAAAAATGATAAGGCATCTTGATCGCCATTGAGGAAGTCTCCTATATCAAGAATGCCTATTCATTGAAAAATGATAAGGCGTCATGAACGCCAGAGAGGATGCCGCCTATATCAAGGATGCCCTTTCATTGAAAAATGACAAGGCGTCTTAATCATCATTGAGGAAGTCGCCTATATCAAAAACGCTCATTCACTAAAAAAGGATAAGGCGTCTTGATCTCCAGAAAGGATGCCACCTATATCAAGGATGCCCATTCATTGAAAAATGATAAGGTGTCTTGATCGCCATTATGGATGTGGCCATTATCAAGGACGCTAGGTAAAGATTTTCATAATCTTGCCTTGTAATTTTGTACGCTAGGAACGATTATTGCCAGTTTTAACTCATCGATAAACTAAATTTTGAAAGCGCCAAAGATGAGTTCACCAATTTATTTAGATTAAGATCGCCTATGTTCTAAATAATTCATAATGACACCAATACGACCAAAAGTAGCATAATTAGAGAGAATAAGGAAATAAGGCTACCATTTATTATAAGAAAGTGGATTACAGCTCGCCATTACAACCTAATATATATATATATATACAAGTGTTTATGAGGGAGGGGGATTAGTGTTGCCCTTGTCCTTCTCCCCGTTCTCCTCGTTCTCCCCCTCCTTCTCATCGTCAACAATCTCATCCTCCTCAGCGAGCAAATCATGATCCAGACCCATGCCTTCCAAGTCGATGACAAGGTTAGGATAATGGCGACGAAGCTGCCGTGTACAGAAATCAAACCCCTCACTAAAGTACTTGGAGGCAGCATCTTCAACTGCCCCAAAAAAATTTGACGAGGATTTGAATTCCTCCATAGCAAATGACTTGGCTTGGGTCACGGCTTCCTGAGGCTCCACCTTCAATACACACGATCTCTCCAATTTGTTAGCAAGAGAGTTGTGATCAACCTCCATGTTAGCGAGCTTGTCAATGGCCTGTTGCTCTCGAGCTCGAGCCTCGGCTAATTGTTGTTCCTGATCTCCAGAAAGCATCTGGAAGTGAGAAACTTTGCTTTCCAAGGAGGCTGTTTCCCCTTGTTGGAGAAATGCCTTTTCTTTTGCTTCCCTGCTCTACGCGGCCAGGGAGGATCCGAGCATAAGCGTCTACTACTAATAAATCTTTTAAGAACAACCTGAATAACATAAATATCAAAGGAAAAATTAGGTGCAGAACTGAGGTGGTACCTGGCCAATGATGTGGAAGAGTTTGGTGGCCATCTAATCCAAGGACAGCTTTTCCACTTTTTCTTTGTCCGTAGGGGGAATCACTCCCCGCAGTATCTTCTCGGCTATGGAAGGGCTGCCCATAATTGAGGCCCAAGGTCTGAGATCGGTGCTAAGATTGGGTGAGCT
>BRYE01000003.1:12237048-12244548 GCA_030159115.1 Actinidia arguta var. hypoleuca
TTATGGAACAAAAGGTAACTTGCACATCGAAATTTCTTCTGACAGCCCCCATGCCTGGATGGAGACGTTGGCAACATGATGATAGACTACCAGCCAGGTCCTAGAAGCATGGTGGGGTCAGCCGCCTACTCACTGACATAGTAGTCGGCATGTACGAGCACGCACCGAGCTGTAGTCTGTTCAGTGACAAGATAGCTAACACATCAAGATACGCCTTGAGCTGTGCCATATAAATTCAGAATTTATCTCTCTAAAAGGTATGCGAACTTTGGTCCAAAGACATACACACTCTTTCTCCCTCTCTCTATACGTTCCGGTCATCTAACTTGACTATCGGAGAGCCGTTTTTTAAAAATAGTTCCAGCAGCTATTCTCACTATTTTTATGTCGCAGGGCCTAGCTGCAAGTGTCTATCCTCGATTTTCTCTCTCCCATTTCATAAACTCACACCCCAAAATTATTGTCATCTGTAGGAAATCGATTGTAAACATTTGCAAGATCAGTTTTGGCAGCATGAGAGGGCTCCCTGTAGATTCCTTGACTATATGGATTATCATTTCATGGCAAGCCTTGAAAACCATGAAGACTCATAAGGAGTTAATAAGGTGAGGTAAATTCTCTCTAATCCTTCCAATACACAATTATAAATACATGCTACAAATAGGACGGATGCAGTATTTTAATGTTAGAGAGGCAATTATCACTATGAAACAATCTCGATAGTCCTCTGTGCCAGATCTCAGTGTAGACACTTCTGAGTACAAGCATTGTCTGAGCTAAGGCCATCGCTACTTCTGAGTTGTTGCCATTTAGCAAGCTCGGAAGAATAATTGTGCTAGAGTTTGGATGTGGGGCAACGTCCAGCAGCAATCTCGAGAGATGTCAAGGGACAGAAGTTAACTTGCATGTCAAAATTTCTTCTAATAGCCCCCATGTCAGGATGGAGATGTCGGCAACATGATGATAGACTACCAGCCAGGCCCTAAGAGCGTAGTTGGATCAGTCGCCTACTCACTAACACAACGGTCGAAGCGTACGAGCACGCGCCGAGCAGTAGTCTATCCAGTGACAAGAAAGCTAGCGAGTCAAGGCACACGCCGAGTTGTGCCATATAAATTCAACTTTTATCTCTCTAAAAGGTACGTGAATTTTGGTCCAAAGACATACACATTCTCTCTCTCTTTACATACATTTTTTGGTCATCTAACTTGATCGTCAGAGAGCCATTTTCCAAAAATAACTCTAACAACCATTCTCATTGTTTTTGTGTTGCAGCTAGGCCATTGCCGACTAGTGATCGGCAACAACCATTTGCATAGCCGTAGGACCACCATGGGTGTCTATCCTCGATTTTCTTTCTCTCATTTCATAAACTCACACCCCATAATTGGTGTCGTCTATAGGAAATCAATTATAGACATTTGCAAGATCAGATCTGATAGTATAGCAAAATAGCAACTGTTCCGATAGTCAAGAAATCCACAAAGAGCCCCTCATGGTCCTTGAACTCCCAAAGACAAAGGGTTTAAACTACTGGTAGATGCTTAAAGGGAGGCCTTTAGGCAGAAACCAAGTTGGTTGCTTTTTGAGGGAGGAGACAATTAGAACGTAACCATCCAACGCCTGCAAACCTAGTTGGCCAAAATGGCACAGATCTTGGTTAATAACAGATTAATGAATTTAGCCAGAATGGCTAAAAAGAGAACAACCGAGGACAAGACCAAAGGATCATACCTACCACCTCAAGAAGGTCAAAACAGAAGGCAACATAGACCCCACATTAGCCTGGATAGCTGAAGCAATAGTAAGTCTGTAGCATTGAGCAAACAAAGAACATCGCCTAGATAAGCTCCCACCAACGTGGACCTCTAAGAGACCCTTAATGCCAAGCGAAACTGAGAAGATCACCTATGTGAGAAACTCAACAACCGAAGTGCGATGCTATCGGGAAAAGTCATTATCCCGGCAAGGTCAGTGGCTCGCACGACCAGGTCTGTGCCAAGGGAACCCATCCCGAGATACCAAATGCCATTCTACCGAGACATCGGGGAAATACACCCACTAGAGAAATTCACTCCACCAAGGTTCATATTGTACGATGGGAAGTCAGACTAGATATCCCACATCAGCCATATTAAATAGATGATGACCCTTTGGAATCGCTTGGATGCACTAATGTGCCAAGTGTTCCCATCAAGTCTAGGGGATCTCGAGTTGAAATGGTTCGATCGGTAGCCTGAGTGTTCAATCGAGAGCTTTCACAAGCTCATCGAGTCATTCATTGCTCAGTTTGTCATAAACACAAAAGCGTCGAAGGGCATTGGCTCTCTTCTAACACTCAAGAATGGCAAGAATGAATCACTCCACAATTACAGCAAGCATTACTGGGAGACCTACAATGAGATTAAAGAATATTCAGAGGAATTAGTAGTAGCCAACTATAAGCTTGGGCTAACTCCTGGCAAAAGACTTTAGGAAGACCTAACTCTCAACCCTCCAACCGACCTTCAGGACCTCATGTATAGGGTCGAAATGTTCGCTCGATTAAAGGATGATGTCAGGCAGGCAAAAAGAAATACAAGCACGACTATCCAAAGAGAAGAGCAGTTCAAAAGGGGAAAGGAAAGCTCGATAGATCACAAGAAATGGGCAAGGCAGAGGATCAATGTGGTTTCAAGGAACCGATCTACAAGCTCCTTGCCCGAATCCGAGATAAGTCATACTTCAAGAAACCTGAACCCTTAGGAGGGAACCCTAAAAGGCGCAATCAACAGTGGAAGTGTTCTTATCACGAGAAAATGAGGCACAGAACTGATAATTGCCAAGCTCTGAAGACTTTCCTTAACTAGCTCGTTTGGGATGGACACTTGCAAGAGTTTGTGGACCAAGAAACAATCAGAGCAGAGGAAGCCAAGGCCAAATCAAACCCCAGGTTTGACTAGAGCAACGAAGAAACAAACGACACCCAGGAAGAAGACTTTTCCTAAGGGATTATTCACATGATAAGGGGCCTAAATCACCCTAATCTTAAGAATAGGATCCTATGGGAGATTTGCATGATCAAACAAATGAACGAGGTTCTCTCGATCCAATTAACGGCTAAGAAACTAAGACAAATAATGTCTGAACCAAAAAACATCACGTTTACCAAAGCTGATTTGGAAAAGGTCTAACACCCCCATGCGGTCAGTCATCCAACTCAGAATCAACAGTTACGACGTGAAGAGGATCCTAGTGGACACCAAAAGTTCTATTGAGGTGATGTACTACGAACTCTTTAAACAACTTAAACTATTAAAGTCAGACTTAAAACCCGCATGAACCCCTCTAGTCAGTTTTAATGATCAGTCTCACAGGCCTTTTGAAATCGTAACTCTCAAAATCCGAGCTGGTTCCCAAGAGCTAGTGACATAATTCGTTGTTGTTGACATACCCTCCCCATATAATGAGATCACTGGCTGAGATTGGTTGCACAAGATGAAAGGAGTGACCTCCACATTGCACCGAGTCATCAAGTTCACCACCTCCGACATGAGGAAACCCTTTATGGAGATCAGGTGGCAGCCAAACAACTTTACCTTGCTACAATCTCCACTAAGGCGGTCATGAGAGAGGTGCAGCTGGTTAAAGAGGAGCACTAGGTTTGGGAAAATATCAGGGGAGACGCCAAGGCTAAGGTCGTGGATGACCCGATACGCTATGGATTGGGTAAGCCAAGCTCGTATCGTTTCTTTTTCACTGGTGCAAACCTAGAGAAACGATAGAGAACTGAGCTCATCTAGTTCCTTATAGAAAATATCGAGGTCTTCGCATGGACACCATACAAGATAGTCAAGCTCACCGGCGAGGGTGATTACTACTTCGAAGATCCCAAGGCCAAACGAGCTTTGAAACCTCAAAATTCCAACAACCGGAGGAATCATTACCAATAAAGTGTAATTTTTCTAATCGTGATGGTATTTATATCATATGCACTCTTAAAAAACATTTAAATATTTAGTTTTTTGTTATTTTTAAAATCAAACATTTTTCTTAAGTTTGCAAGAATTCATTCGTTTTGAAACTTTTGACATACTCTTTTTCAAAAGAGATCTATGCTAGGAAAGAACTCCCTATTTTCTTAAGCACGAGCTTAAGATGTCTTAAAAAATGCAAGACTAAATCATAGAATCGCCCAAGCATTTGGCTTGAGCATTACAAGGTAAGGTCAAAGAAGAGCAATATGAGTTATGAGCATGCCAAAAATAGCAAATTCTCTCTAAGGCATGACCTAACTTGTCTGAACTAGCTATGCCAAGTATGAAAAAGAACCCATTCTTACAACTTGGTCGAGCAGCTACAACATTAAGGAAGAGTTAACTAAACTCTATGAGAATTCTAAACTCGGTCCCTCGAGTTTTGCTTAAGTAGACCTAGCAAGAATTTCAAGGAAGAGTTAGCCGAACTCTATATGAGTTATTAACTCTATCTTGTGAATATTGCATAAATGGACTTAGTTTTTTGGAAAATTAATTGAATTCCATGCGAGTCCCGAGCTCTATCCCTCGAGGTTTGCCTCCAAACTCTATGAGAGTTTTGAACTCTATCCTATGAATACTGCCCAAGTACACTTAGTAAAAAAGTTTTAGAGAAGAGTTAGCCGAGCACTATACGAGTTCTGAGCTCTGTCCCTCGAGCTTTGCCTAAGCAAACTTAGCAAGAATTTCAAAGAAGAGTTAGCCGAACTTTATGTGAGTTCCAAACTTTGTCCTATGAATATTGCCTAAGTATACTTAGCAAAAATAATTTTTGGAAAGAGTTAGCCGAGCTCTATGCAAGTTTCAAACTCTGTCTTGTGAATATTTCCTAAGTACACTTGGCAAAAAAATTTAGGAACAAGTTAGCCAAGCTCTGTCTCTCGAGGTTTGCCTAAATACACTTAGCAAAAATTTCAAGGAAGAGTTATTTGAACTCTATGCGAGTTCGGAACTCTGTCTTGTGAATATTGCCTAAGTGTACTTAGCAAAAAAATAATTTGGGGAGAGTTAGCTGAGCTCCATGCGAATTTTAACCTCTGTCCCTCGAGAATTTCCTAAGTACACTTCGAAAAAAAACATTCAAGGAAGAGTTAGTTGAGCTCTATACGAGTTTCGAGCTCTATCTTGTGAATCTTGCATAAGCATACTTGGACAACATACAAAAGTTAAAACATTCAAACAGAAAAGTAAAATTCAAATGAGATCCAAAAAAAGATGAATTCATTACAGAAAATTGTTCAAAAATAGATACAATAGAATTTGTAGGAAAAAAAATCAAGGCTCTTCAGCAGCTGTACCGGCCTATGTTGTTGTTTCCTGGCCGAACTCGGAGGTCACCCCAGGGGTTTTCTCGTGAAAGGGCATGAACTCGCTAAACCTAAAGACGTCTATAAACCATTGGGTAGCCACGTCAGCTCTCATGAACAGAACATTAAGGCATGTCCGAAAAATGGTACCCCCCATCCTCTTCGAAAGAATGGTGATTCATTCCTCAAAGGGCACAAAAGTTTGGATATATCAAAAATGATCAAAAGTTTCTTTCAAGCCTCGAACTCAAGAGAGGGGAATGTTCGCATTGAGCCCGATGCGGGAGCCTTCCGAGCTGAAGTCGTCGCGTTGAGGAGCCTGCCCAACGATGCGCAAGGTAGGAAGCTTGATCATACTGAGCTCTTCGGCCTTGTGCTGAATCACGTGCTAATAGATAAGCTCATAGGCAAGCAAATCAACAACCTTCCTCAAAGCCTGAAGGTCATTTGTAGCTTGGATGGCCGCTTTGCAATCCATGTTCTAAAAACAGAAACAAGTCAGTTAGACTGAGCTCAGACAAACAGTTCTAATGAGTTTTGGGGAGCAGAGTCAGACGAGCTCACCATGAGCATCGAACTCTAGCCCACAAAAATTATTTACTATTTTCTAAACCTATCTTGGCAACAAAAGAGCCTAGGGGACAAAACCCTAAGGCCAACAATTTAAATCTTGTAGGACAACCTGAACCCATTTCATCAGGGGAAACGGGCCAAGGACAACTCTGTTCAAAGAACCCAAAAAAATTGCAAAAAAAAGGGTAGGTCAAAAACTCACCAAAAAGAACGAATCTAGAGGGGATTAACCATGTGAAAGTCGGAGAACAGTCATCGGCAATTGGACAACGAAAGTAAACCGAGAGAATGCACTTTCTCTCTCTAGAACAGGCTATGTGAATAAATAAGGGCAAAAGGAAGTCAAACAGACCTCAATAAAGAAGGAAGGCAAATAGACCTCAATAAAGAAGGAAGGCAAACAAAACCAAATAAGGAAGGCGAAGAAGCAGGAAGGCAGGCCAAGCGTGCACTTGGGGCGCGTCGTATGACGCGTGGGCCACCCCCACCCCCACCCCCACCCCCCGAACCAACAATAGACCAAACAAGCCCTAAGGATAGGTGAGGGACTTTGGCGTCAATGCTAAAATAGCTCGTGAACCAATTAGACCCAGATGCATGGCCTATATAGTACAGCGAAATGACAAATCCACATAGAAGGAAAACAACTATCAGGCATTAGCATGCCCGCCAAGCTCTGGGCTAAAAGCATGAACCTCAGCAAGCATCAACCAAGCTCATATAGACTAAGGGACAAGATAGCTAGTGCGTCAAGACACGCGTCGAGTTGTGCCATATAAATTCAGCCTTTATCTCTCAATAAGGTATGCGAACTTTGGTCTAGAGACATACACATTCTCACTCTCTTTACATACATTTTTCAATCATCTAACTTGACCATCGGAGAGTTGTTTTCCAAAAATAGGTATGGCAGCTATTCTCACTATTTTTGTGTCATAACTAGGCCCTTGCGGATTGGTGATCGACAACAACCACCCATACAGCTGTAGGACCACACTAGGTGTCTATCCTTGATTTCCTTTCTCTCATTTCATAAACTCACACCTCACATGAATATTCATACCAAATAAAGAATTTATAACTTATGCATAAAATACAATATTAATTTCAATTTTTGAGTGGCAAACCTATATATTTTGAAAATAATATAAGCTATTACTACTATAAAATTGGGATTTTTTCAAAACTTCAGGGTGACAGTCATCCCTAGTCGCCCCAAGTTCATCATTGGCTACAAACATAGAAAATCTCATAGAAAATGATAGGCTCAGAGTTATTCTAGATATGACCCACACTACACCAGATATAAATACGGACAGTAAACTTTCATTTTTTATGCACATGTTCAACGTTTTTGACATTTCTGGTATTGAATTGGACTTGGTCCAAACTTTAGCAATGAACATCAATCAAATGATCTTTTCTCTGTCATCAAACCTTGTTAATCTATCCTAACAATGTAATTTATCCTAATCCCTGTTGAGCATGACTTGTAACTTTCAGCAAATAGGATTATTGAGCTTTGGTATGGGTAAACTTCCATTAAAACAGCTAAATAAGTCCAACTTAGAAAAACTAATAAATTCAAAAAAAATTGATATTAA
>BRYE01000003.1:12262048-12264548 GCA_030159115.1 Actinidia arguta var. hypoleuca
TTGGTTCTTTGTCTTAATGACAGACTCTTCATCTTCCTCTCAACTACAGTCTCTTTGTCTCCCATCTACCCCTATTTAAATATGAGGCCTTGAGAGATTTTGTCATAGTGAAAATGAGTCTTCTTTTTATTCACGGCCACCATCTGATCGCCGACAACTGTTCTCTAGCTATCAGATGGTTACTCCTCTACAGGTGCAAGGAGTTCGTTCCTTTAACTAGGACATGTAGTTCCAACATTAGGGAGGAGTTGGCCAAGCTTTGCACGAGTTATATCCTCGTTCGAGCTCCGATTTGGGAGAGGTTTCTCAAATCATCCTTCAAGGCAACGAACTCTCCTATAGCTGATAAACAATCTACTATGAGCAGCAAATGCTTTCCTATAACTGATAAACAATCTGCTGTGAGCAGCAAGTGGTCTATACATTTGCCCTTGCCGGCATGTGATTCCGTGGGTTTCAACCTCGTCAGAAATATTGTCGTGCAATCACCTGTTCTATCGACCAGGATTAGATCCAACATGAAGTCTGGGCGACTTCATTCCCAGTCAATCATATCTATTATCTCGAGGCAACTATCCATGAAGATTCTCCAACACTGCTCGGTTGTCTCCTTGGAGGGTTGTAGCTCGGTTGTCCCCGTATAAAAGATTTTGTACTTCCATAGTTTCATAATCAAATAATCTTGTACTTGAACGATTTTTTGTTATGACTAAATTCTAGTCTTGTGATCGAATAGTCTTGTACTTGAACGATTTTCTATTATGAATGAATTTTTCTGTTTGAACCTCGCTTGCAATTTATTTTATATCGCCAAGCTTTCACTTTATTGTATGCCCCCAAGTATACTTGGGGCAAGATTCGTAGGGCAGAGCTCATAACTTGAACTAAGTTCGGTTAGCTTCCTAAAAATCTTTGCCAAGTATACTTAAATAATCGTAGACTTCAGAACTAACTTTAAGCTCGGCTAACTCTTTTAAAATCAATTCTTGGCATAAACTTGAGCAGACTCGCGGGGCTAAGTTTGGAGCTCCTTTGAGCTCGGCTTACCCGACCTTAAAATTTTTCCCAGCATACTTGGCAAATCTCGCGAGATGAAATTCGGAGGTCGCACAGAGCTCGGCTATATCCTCCCCAAAATTTTTGCTAAACGTGGCAATCTTGCGGGGTAGATTTCCGAGCTTCCATTGAGCTTACCGAAGGTGAAGGAGCGGAGCCAGAAGGAACTGAGGGTATGGAAGTTGAAGGGGAGAATCTTCCTGAAGAGTAGCTCGTCTGAACACTTCTCCCAATTTTTGCCCAACCATGTGATTATCTGAATTTTTTGAACAACTATTGATTCTTGTGTAAAGTTGTTCTGTACTCGTACATTATTTCTCTACCTTTAACTCGTTTTCTTTTTGGATATCATTATTTTTTGATATCTTGTCTCAATAGTAACAGTTCCTTCTTTTCTTTTTCATGGCATTCGCGGGACAGAGTTCGGAGCTCGCCCAGAGCTCGGCTAACTCTCCCATGGAGATAAAATTCCTGCTAAGTATAATTTTAATATTTCTCGTGGGATAGAGTTCGGTGCTCATTTAGAGCTCGTCTAGCTATTCCCTAATAACTTTTCTAAGTATACTTTAGCAAAATTCGTGGAACAATGTTTGGAGTTCACGTAGAACTCGGCTACTTTTCTCTAAGAACTTTTCTAAGTATACGTTAGCAAAATTCGTGGGACAGAGTTCGGAACTCGCGTAGAACTCTGCTAACTCTTCCGTAAAAACTTTTCTAAGTATACGTTAGCAAAATTCATGGGATAGAGTTTGGAGTTCACGTAGAGCTTGGCTAACTCTTCCCTAGAAGTTTTTGTTAAGTATACTTAGAATTTCTCGAGGAATTGAGTTCGGTGACCTCATAGAGCTCGGCTAACTTTTTCCTGTAGAGATTTTGCTAAGTATACTTAGGTTTTTCTTTTTGTTGTTTTGGGAGAAGAATGTGTTTCAAAAAATTTGAATCGAGTTATCTTTCGTGTGATCAATAAAAATGCGTGACAATAGTAATCAGCAATACTCTTTTACAAGTGGATTTGACAATGAATGAGCTCGTTTAAAGATAGTTACACTTTAATAATAATACTTCTTCAGGTTGTTGGAATTCCAAAGTCCCGAAGCTTGTTTGCCCTCGGTATCTTCGAGGTAGTAAGCACACTTGCCGGCTTCATGTCGGGTCATCATCTGGATCAATGCAAAAACTAGACTCCACAAAAAAGAACTCAACAATAGTGGGCCATACCCAACAATGATCATGCATGTATCTTCACCCCTCTTGTAATGTTTTATATTGGTTGCACATAATTTTAGCAAGGGTAAATTACAGTGACCTAGCTTGTGTTTTCTCACAATATCGGGGACCTCTCTAAAGTTTTTAAAATAACATTAACTTCTTTTCTTTCAAGGATGGACATCGGCTCCAAAAGCTGGGGGCAGCTAAGGTCAACCACTATCCAAAAGTTTAAAAA
>BRYE01000003.1:12287048-12292048 GCA_030159115.1 Actinidia arguta var. hypoleuca
AAGCTTGGGCGACATCAAATTAAAATTGTTCGAAAAACTACCTACGGGGTCAATCGAGAGTTTTCATTAGCTTACTGAGTCGTTCGTGGCTCGGTTTGTCATAAACACAAAGGCACCAAAATGTGTTGGCTCTCTTTTGAATTGAAAAAACAAGTCCGAAATTGCAACAAGCGGTATTGGGAAACGTACGAGTTCGAAGAATGCTTTGAGGAGTTGGCAGTGGCGAGCTACAAGCTCAGGCTAACTCCTGGAGAGAGACTTCGGGAGAACTTGACGCTTAACCTTTTGATCGACCTCTGGGACCTCATGTCCTGGGTCGAAATGTTTGCTCGATTGGAGGATGACGTTAGACAAGCAAAAAAAGCTACGGGGGTAACTTCTCGGGGTGCATGGCCATTCAAAAAGCGTAAGGAGAACTCGGTTGACTACGAGAGCCATGTGAGGTAAGGGATCAACGTGATTTTTGAAGAACTAATCTATAAGCTCCTCGCCAATCCGAGATAAACTTTATTTCAAAAAGTCTGAACCCATGGGAGGAGACCATAGAAAGCGCAACCAGCGATGGAGATGTTTCTTCCATGAGGAGAAGGGACACAAAATAGAGAACTGCAGGGCCCTGAAGGTTTTCCTTGACCAGATGATCCAGGATAGACACCAGATCTTGAGAATAGAATGCGGGGAAAGATCCGAATTATCAGGAAAATGAACGAGGTTCTCTCGGTACAATCAATGGCAAAGAAACTGAGACAAACGATATCCGAACCAGGGACCATCACGTGCACCAAAGCGGACCTAGAAAGGGTGCAACATCCATATGCTGCCCCCTAGTCATCTAGCTCAGAATGAATGGCTATGATGTGAAGAGGATCTTGATGGATACAGGAAGCTCAGTTGAGGTAATGTATTATGACCTATTTAAATAACTTAAGCTTTCACAATCAGACCTTAAAACAGCCCGAACTCCCCTAGTTAGATTCAACACTCAGTTTCACTGGCCCTTGGGAACCATGACCCTTAAAGTCTGAGCAGGTTCCCAAAAGCTAGTGACAGAGTTTGTTGTTGTGGACATACCAACGCAATTGTTGGCCAAGATTGGTTGCACAGGATGAAGGAAGGGGTGGCTTCCACAGTACACCAAGTCATTAAGTTTGCCACCCCCGGGGTGAAGAAACCCTTTATAGAGATCAGGTAAAGGCCAAACAATGTTACCTCACTACGGTCTCCATTAAGGCAGTCATGAAAGAAGTGCAACTGGTTGAGGAGGAGCACGAGGTCCTGGATGATGTCAAGAGGGACCCAGAGGCTAAAGTTGTAGAAGACCTAATACGCTATGAATTGGATGAGTCAAGCCCAAATCATTTCTTTCTCACCGGCGCAAACCTGGAGGAATGAGAGAGAACCGGGCTCATCTAGTTTCTTATAGCTAATATTGAGGTCTTCGCATAGACATCTTACGAGATGCCTAGGATTGATCCCAACTTCATTAAACACGAACTGAATGTTCTGTCCGACGCCCGACCAGTGAAACAACGAGAGAGGAGATCTGCAACCTAACATGTGGACGTAGTGATTGAAGAAGTGGAAAAACTGAAGGAGGCAAATTCAATAACACAAGTTCTTTACCCAAGCTGGTTGTTAAACACAGTCATGGTGAAGTAAAAGACTAGCAAGTGGAGAGTTTGCGTAGACTTTACAAGCCTCAATCAAGCTTGTCCTAAAGACTGTTTCCCTTTGTCGAAAATCGATCAATTGGTGGACTCTACCTCGGGTCATGCCCGGATGAGCTTCTTGGATGCATCCCGAGGTTGTCACCAAATAGCCATGCATGAGTCCGATCAGGAGAAAACTACATTCATTACCCCCGAGGCGTATTCTGCTACAAGATCATGCCCTTTGGATTAAAAAATGCTGGTGTCACATATCAGAGGATGGTCACAAAAATGTTTGAGCCGAACCTAGGTAAAACTATGGACGCATACATCGACAAATATGGTGGTCAAAAGCAGAAGAGAGATAAACCATGTCAGGGATCTGACCGAGGTGTTCACAATACTGAAAAGACACAAGCTAAGGTTGAACGTGGTGAAGTGTGCATTCGGGGTGAGCTCGAAAAAATTCTTAGGACACTTGGTGACAAGACGAGGGATCCAAGCAAATTTGGAACAACAGCAACCTCATTAGCCCAAGGACTGCGAAGGAAGTTCAAAAATGAATCGGGATGGTAGCGGCACTTAATAGATTCATCAGTAAGTCATCTGATAAATGCCGTCTATTTTTTAAACTCTTTCACAAGAATACTATTTTTTTATGGAATGAGGAGTGTGAGCTTGCACTCCAACAATTCAAAAAGTACATAATTGAATCATCGCTTCTTTCGACGCCAGATGAGAGAGAGTTGCTCTATATTTACCTCGCTATCTCTGAACATGCCACTAACTCAGTACTCTTAAGGGAGGTAGATGGAGAGCAACGCCCGATTTAGTTTGTTAGCAAAACGTTTACGGATTGCCAAATAAGGTACTTGCCGCTGGAGAAGCTCGTTCTTGCATTGGTCTTAATCTTGCGAAATCTCATGCACTGCTTTTAAGCGCATCCCATCACTGTGTATACAGAGTTTCCGCTAAAAAATATTTTATCAAAACCAGACTTATTCGCTCGACTTTCCAAATGGGTTGTCGAGCTCAGACAATCAGATATAAAATTCTTGCAATAAAGGGATAGGTCTTGGTCAATTTCATGGCAGAGTTCTCGCCCCGAGCTATGATTCCAAAACAATGTTGCCTTATGTCTACACACAAAGAAGGGGAGAGCTTAGAGGTAGGATCTTTAGAAACTCAATCATTACCTGGGGTTCAAGAGGTTGTTCAAGAACCACCCCCAAACATAAAAACAACTGCCGTTGGTGAGACACCTAAGGCTCTAGAGGTTATTGCAGAACCACCTCAGATTGATCCTATCTCAGCCTAGAGAATGTTTGTTGACGGAGCCAAGAAATAACCTGGGTGCAGGAGCTGGAGTAGTCTTAAAAAGCCCGGAAGGATAAATTTTTGAACATTGCCTCAGACTGAATTTTCAACAACAAACAACGAAGCCGAATACGAAGCCTTCATTGCAGGACTCCGGTCCTCCAACAAACTAAAGGTTCCTGAGCTCTATATATTCAGTGACTCAAAACTGCTACTCAACCAAGCCACGGGTAAATTTGAAGCTCGGGGAGTCAAGATGGCTAAGTATTTGACAGTGGCAAAGAACATCTTTATTGAATTTAGAGCAGTAAAGATCGAACAAGTAAGGAGGGACTTAAATTCACATGCGGATGCACTGACAGGATTGTTGTCGGCTTTTGAATGAGAAATAGGCCAGACTATCGTAGTCGATTTGATTTCGGCCCCTAGTCATGAAGTGTCTCAAGAGTCCATCTTAGTCAACATTGAACTGGGACCGAGCTGGATGGATCCAATCGTGAATTTTTTACGACATGACAAGTTGCCAGAAGACAAAAGGGTGGCACACATACTCCGGGTAAAGGCAGCACGGTTCTGGATTTCCCCTAACAGGGACTTGGACAAAAAGATCATACCTCGGACCCTACCTATTGTGCGTCCAGCCAAGCTTGGTTAAAGATGTACTTTTTGAAATCGATAAGGGCATGTGCGGACTGCACTCTAGAGGAAGATCGTTAGCTCACTGAACCTTGACCCAAGGATATTGGTGGCCATACATGCAGAAAGATGCCCAGGTGTATGTCTGTAAATGCACCAAATGCCAGCTCTTTTCCCCTCTGATCCATCAACTAGCAAGGGACTTGACCCCTCTCACTAGTCCATGGTCCTTTGCCTAGTTAGGAATGGACATCGTAGGTGTCTTACCCTAAGCTCTAGGGAACAAGAAGGTTTTGTTAGCAGCCATGGACTACTTCACGTAATGGGTCTAAGCCGAACCACTAGCCCAAATCAGGGAGGTAGACGCGATCAGATTCACCCGCATAAATAATTTGTCCAAATTCGGCATCCCCAGAGCTTTCATATCAGACAACAAGACTCAATTCGTAGGGAAAAAAGTCAAAGACTTGTTGGATCAATTGAAGATCGAGTTTTACAATTCAACATCGAGCTACCCGCAGTGCAACGGGAAAGCCGAGGTCACCAACAAGACAATCATGAACGAAATCAAGAAGATGCTTGAAAAAGCCAAAGGCAAATGGATTGAGGAACTGCCAAACGTTTTGTGGACCTATCGGACCACACCTTGGAAAGCAACGAACGAAACGCCTTATTCCTTGGCTTTCGAATTTGAAGTTGTAATCCCGCTGGAGGTTGGTTTGCCCACAATACGGACTGAGGCGTATGACGTAGGTCACAACGAGGAAGTCTTAGCTCAGGACCTCGACCTTGTCGAAGAACGAAAAGAGAATGCACTGATACAAATGGCTGATTATCAGAAGCAGTTAGCCAAGTCTTACAATCAAAAGGTCCAACACTGAGATTTTTCTATTGGAAATCTCATTTTGAGGAAGATTGTTGGTAACACCAAGGACCCGGTGGATGGGAAGCTCGGCCCTAACTGGGATGGCCCCTACAAGATAGTGAAGCTTAATGTTGCGTGGTTTTAAATGAGATTTTAAATGAGGCTTAGTCTATGGAGCGGAGGCTTGGGCCGATAGGCCCAAAGCCGTAGCGCTCATGGATAAGATTTTTGGGCCTATTTTGTGTTGTTTTGGTGTTTAGGGTTAATGAGGAATATTGTAGTCGAACGAAGTACGCACATCAAGTGAATACGTGAAGAAATCGAATCCCAAATACTTGTGAACTTTTTTTGTAGCGGTAAGGAGAAGAGAGAGATCTCGAATGCGAGCAGAGAAGGGTGAGAATGAGGGAGAAGATCGAGAGGGAATCAGAGGACGGGGATTTTTATCACAAAAAAAAATGCTTTTTAAAAAAAAGTTTTTATGAAAACGCTTTTTTAAAAAACAAAATTATGCTCTGTTCACACATACAGTA
>BRYE01000003.1:12299548-12302048 GCA_030159115.1 Actinidia arguta var. hypoleuca
CTCATTCTTCTCTTTCCCAGCTGATGCAACTTCTGGTTTTGTTCATTATGGGGAAAAAGAAAAGCAAATATGGACTCACTCTAGTATTCTTTGTTACATTTACGTTTATTACACTTTTGAGTCTTTTTTTGCTGATTATTAAATGTAAAACGGGGAAATGTGTATATAGTTTTTAATTCATTGTGATTATGACCACTAATCTGCTGGAAAACTAGCTAGTATAAATTTCCTGTAAATGTTGAACAATACTTGTAATTCATGTGCATAGGTAATTGCATATATTTTTTTGCAGTTATTGTACCCATAAATTGGGACTTACTAAGAATCATCATAGTATATTATTCATATATATCTTATGTCGGTAGTGCTAGAAGCTTGTTCCCCACCCAAATAGACATGAGATCTTTGTACGTCGACACTTAATAGGTAAATGTTATTGGTCTGCTTTTCAATACCAGCAGTTCCACCGGTGTATCTATTTGTTTGTGTTTATTGTGTGCATGCTTATTGCCTCTTCTTTCGGCTGCTAGAGCGGAGATCTGATGATCAATTTCTTGATGGCTTTGTTCTGGAGGCATAGATTGAAGTTATCCAAAGTTTTAGTATTTTTTTACTAATAAGCAGAGTTGATCTTCCTTCTCTGGAGTCTCTTTTGAACAACATCTGAAAAATCTTCTGAGCTTTAATTTGATTAACTTGTCTTATAGATTGGGATGTTGGAGTTCTGTGCCATTTAATTTGCTTCGTCTCTGCACTGACTCTAATTCCTCTTGTTAGTTTATGTATTACAGTGTGGTTTTAGGCTTTGAAGATGTTTCTGTGGTATGTTTTTCTTTTTTCTGTTATCTACATTATCTATCGAGCTGCTGTTTTTCTTATGATGGTTCAGTTTCTTTCTTTTTTTTTTTCAAAAAAAACTTGCCTGGATTTAGAAAAGCGGCATAGCTGTTTTTCAAAGTAGTGCACCGTGGGAGAGAACTGTTATCTCCGGTGATGGTCGACTCTTTTGTCATCAATGAGTATACCTGGAGTGGGTACAAAAAAATATCTAAAAAATAAATGTAATCTGGGGATTAAGGGTTTATTTATTATCTTAAATGGGTTCATACATTTTGTTTCTAGGCCATTTGATATGTAGAATTTTGTTTCCTTCTCTCTTTTTTTTTTTTTTTTTTTTGAAAAACAGTGCATTAGATAAATATGTGGTGAGTTGGATGGCAAAAGTCCATCCCGCAGCGCCCACACCTGCATGGTGGCCAGTTATGTGAGCCCACATAATCCATTTACCCATTGCTCCTCAATATTGCCGCCGCATAAAGCTTCAGTGTTGTTGACTGCTCCATCTTTATTCAGTTCAAAGGATGGTTCGATGGGGGATTCCATTTAACCATAACCGTATGCTTAGGTTTACAGAAAGATCCGGGTACTACTAGGTGATACGGATACCACTCTGGCTCTGGCAATGAATAGGAGATTCCCTGGGTCGGGAATTACCGTTTACATACAGCCACACTGCGGTTAGACTCGTGTAAGAGTGTCGCATGTTCCCAGGAGTGTTAAGGAGTTGCGAGATACTCCGAGCATTGCTTCGCACTCTCAAAACATGCCACAAGGATTCGCAACTTTCGTGACTTGCAGACATCACAACATGGGTCGAGGAACTCCTTGCAGACAAAGAAGCTCTTTTGTTTTGGGGCGGGGAAGCCATAGGAAAAATGTCCAAACGCACCACCAATCGGGAAAAGTGGGATGGGGGTTGGAAATGTTGGAATTTTGTTTTGGGGGCAGGGGAAGCGGAACTGTAAAGGCCGTGAAGAGTGGGTGAGAGAATTAGAGCTGCAAAAATGGGTCGGGTCTACAAACTCGATCGGTTGCCGAACCGGTATTGTAGCTAGCCAGGTAAATTTGGCCCGTTAAGGAACCCGTCCGAATCGAAGCCCATTAACTATAGGTCATGGGTTGGATAGCATTTTTGAAACTCGACCCGTTAAAAAATTCGACCCATTAAGATCTGTTACTGTTAGGTCCGAATCGACCCGTTACTGTTGGGCCCGTTAACTCTTTATTGTAGCTGAAAAATTATAAAAAATTTGATTTTAGTAAGAATCGAACTCGAAACCACTCTTGTTTAAAATTTTTTACTTTGGTGGGAATCGAACACACAACTTTTTCCTTAAATTTGAAGTACCCAATCACTTGGACCACCTAATCATTCATTTAAATAATTGTTATATTTAATATATAAATACTTACTTCCAAACTTTAAATTTTTTTTAATTTGGTAGGAATCAAACACGCAACCTCCTCCTTAAACATTGAGTGTCCAACCACTTGAACCACCCAATCATTCATTTAAGTAATCATTATATTTAGTATATAAACACATAATAAAAGTAAAGTAAAAGTTAAAAAAAAAAAAAATTGTCGAGCGGGTTGGGTCAAGCCCGAACCGGTACTGTAGCGGCTGAACTCAGTACTGTAGCATATTGGGCTATTGGAT
>BRYE01000003.1:12307048-12309548 GCA_030159115.1 Actinidia arguta var. hypoleuca
CTCAACTATGTTAATTCTCTAAATATTTTTTCAATTGTGTTATTTTTTAAAATATTTTTCAAAAACAGATTAAAAAACAAAAAAAACTCCAAAAAGCCCCCAAACATGCTTCCCTTCTAGGAAACCGGTGGAGCTCACCATCACATTGAGTCTTCAAAGTCAAACCAATGTCCCATTTTCTATGTGTGTGCGTGTCTGTCGATAGGTATGTATAGGTTTGGGGAATTTTCAAATTTTTTAGTGAGAATTAGGTAAAAAAATCTTAGAGTTTGAATATACTAATAAATTAAATTTTATAATTTTAATTATAATAAATTAAATATTATATTTTTAATTTGATAGCTATTTGAATTATTTGTTAGTTTTCATTCACCTAAGATTAATGGAACCATTTAGTTCCTGCCGAAAATATATTAAAACCATGTCGTATATGTTTTTTTTTTTTTAAAGCCGTGATCGAACCATATATATTCTAAAATAACATAGAAATTTAATCTCTCTAAATAAATATAATTTTTTTTTCTAATTTTTAATGTTAAGCGGTTCAATTAGGTTTTTAAAAAAGTAGTATTATAGAAAAAAAAATCGTGCATTTTGAGCAAACATTAATTAGTCATACATAGATAAAGATTAATGATTATTTAAATTATTATTGAATTAAAATTATATGATTCGATTTGTTATAATTAAAATTATAATATTTAATTTATTTTCATAATTAAACTCTAAATTTTATTTTATAATTTTCCCAAACTTTTAATATGACAACTGCCCATCCGCGATAATCTCAACGGCTTCAGATAAGGTTGCGGCCCGCGGCCCACTCTCTCGGATGGGGATCCCTTGTCTCAAATATCCTATCCCAACTTCCGTCCCATCTTCAAATGGTTGACACCTGTCCATTTATAATTTATCAGCAGAAATTATGTAATTAGATAATTATACAATCTCCCCTGATAAATTACAAATGAACAAGTGTCAATCATTTGGAGGTGAAACAGAAATATTAGGACAGGGGATCCGACCTCCACTCTCTCCTCTTTCTCACTAACTGTTCCAACGACCCAACATTTTCCATCACGTGGCAGAGGCTGTTGATCTGGCACCGCCAAGCCAACCAGAAGCGTCCACCTACAACCGACGGTGGAGTAGCTCACAGGGATTGGGTCACATGTGATGTGAATAGACACGCCACGTGTCGGGGAATTAGAGAAAGAGGCACACCGTCACCACATGCTGGGCCGCGAGAGTTAATTAGCTGTTGGGAAGTGCACGCTTAGTTGGACGGCACTCACTGAAAAGAACCAATCAGGGAACGACGCGTGGACATTTGGGTGGGTTGGGAGGCGAGAGATTGGAAGCGGTAAACGCGGAGGTTTCTGAGTCCAACTCCGTGGATCTTTTCTTCGAATTCCCGTGGCCAAACTTTGAAGTTTGAAACGTGAAAGCCGACCCAGGACCCAGTCTTCTTTAGTTGAACCTATGACCCAAAAGTCAAAAATACACCCCTCACCCCACTACTGGAAAACCAGCAGAACTACTAAAAATAATGCTTCTTTGTTGTTTTCTCACTTTGGGCCTTCAAAGAAAAAACTGTTTCGTTTACGCCCGGAAACTTCTCGACTTTTTTGCCATTTGCCCCAATCAGAAACAACTGTCTATTTATTGGCTGAAATTGTTGCGTGGTCTCACTTGATGCCGCGTGGGACCATGGGTACTGACAATTCAGATAAAAAAAAGAGAAAGGCTACAGTGACCGATGATTTTACCGATGAAACCAAAACGACGTCGTTCAACTAAAAGTCATTTTTGTTGAAAAAAATAAAACGACGTCGTTTTGATTTTTTCACACCAAAACGACGTCGTTTTGATTTCATCGGTAACAATATCGGTAAAACCATCGGTCACTGTAGCCTTTCTCTAAAAAAAAAAAAAAAATCCAACACTCCACTTTACTCTTTGCCCTTACTTAGGGATGCAAAAATTGCAAACTAGTTCCACGAGAATTGCATAATTGAAAAATGATTTTCACACATAAGCTCTAGTTGACTTTGAGCCAAAATAGATATGGGAATCTTTAAGTCTTTGAAGGCAATTTATGTTAAAATGTGTTCACCTCTATTAGAAGATCAACACCATCTAGTCATATCATCAAAACTATTAAGGAATGGATGAGAAATTAATTCTATAGATCTTCACTTAAACACTAGTTGAAGAATAATAACTAAGCTAATCCCACATTGGTTATTTATGAAAACCTTAATGAATATGCATCCTCTTTTCTTGAATAGTGAATACGGGGTTGATCCCCAAGGGACACCAAAGGTTTACGAATAAGGGAAGACCTAATCAAGTGTAGACTTACCACACACGGGAAACACACTACGTTTGGGTGGGATTGAATGGAATTAGGTTAGGTCAACAAAGATCCATAACTTTATGAAAATACAATATTTAAATTACTAGCCATAATCATCTTTTGGTTTTGGTTTTACACTTT
>BRYE01000003.1:12317048-12329548 GCA_030159115.1 Actinidia arguta var. hypoleuca
GCTAAATTGGCTGCTGTAGGTAATCTATGACGACTAAGAAGCCATAAGGACGGGGAAGTTTCCAAATGAAGTTTCCAAATGTTAAATCCAAGGGGGGTTGAGGGATATGTAACTTGTTAAAGTGACTGACTTCCCCCAGCGAGCTATGTGGTAGAGTACATGAACCAATCTATCTAAATAATACTTTGGAGATAAAATATCAAGTATCAGCTTTAATCGAGCTATAATAAGCACCACCACTTAATTGTCGCTCTATAGCAAACTCGGCGAGGTCTTTGTGCCGTAACACGATCGAGACGCAACGATCGGCGGGGATCCCAACAGCACGTCAGGGGTAGAGGATGACTTGCGTAGCGAGGTTTCCTCTGACACCCCCCACGTCTAAATCGAGATATCCGTGACATGTTTGGCTAGTTACTAATTGTGTCTTAGGAGCAGGATTGGGGTAGCCACCTTCTCACTAACCCAACAGTCGGCGCGTCTTGACACACACTGAGCTACAGTCTGTCTAGTGATATGACAGTTGATGCGTTCAAATACACGCCGAACTATGTTATAACAAGTACTGCCCTCTCTCTCTCAGGTATGCAATTTATGTTATCTCTCAGCTAAAACTCTCTCCCTCTCTCTCCCCCCTTCTCTAAACACTTTTGGTCACTAACTTGACCATCGGAAAGTCGTTCTAGAAATAACTTCGGCTGCCCGTTCTCACTGTTTCTGCATTGCAGCTCGGTCAAGCAGCTTACAACCACCGTCAATCAATAAACAACCACAACATGTGTCTATCTTCGATTTTTTTCCTCCCATTCTAGTATCCACTACAACAAAATATTACTTGGCAACTCATCTTCTGCTCCCAAGTAATACATATTACATGCTATTCTAATGTTACAAAAGTAGCAAACTAAAAACAACTAGTCAACTATCGGAAAAAAAAAAAAAAGGAATTGAGTGGGAAATTAGCAATGTAAATGTATGAGGAAGCGCAGAATCACCAAAACCAGATATTGCGGCTATATCCACAGCCTTCACTGAAGTGGATTCCAAGGGCATTCTTTCATATTCAGCGACAAATCTATTCACGCAATGGGGCCCCTTTTCAATATGACCTCCCAAGCTACGAATTCCAGTGGACCGAATCTCGAATATTTTACCTACATTAGCACAAATACAGCATATCATATATATGTATATTCATAACACAAATATATGTTAAACATCAGCATGGAAATAAAAACAAATATATGATAAAAGCAGTTTCAAGAAGAAAAAAAAAAGAACGAATAAATGAAGGATAAAGACGATGAGAACACTGGGTGTAAAGGGATAAAATATTAAATAAAAGCTCTGGCCGAGCTAGGACAAGCATTGTCGCTAGATTGTCGCTCTATAGCAAGTTCGGCGGGATCTTTGCACCAGAGTTCGGTCGAGACGCAACATCAGCTCTGGTCAAGCTAGGGTAAACACCGCTACCGAGATATCGGTCAATAGCAAGCTCGGCAAGTCACTGCGCCGAAGCTTGGTCAAGATGCAATGGTCGGCGGCGATCCCGAGGCACATTAGGGACAGAAGGTGACTTGCATGGCAAGGTCTCCTTCTGACAACCCCCACGCCTGGATTGAGACGTCGACGACATGATTACTAGCTACCAACAAGGCCTTAGGGGCATGGTTGGATCGGCCGGCCACTCACTAACACAACAATCATCGCGTCCCGGCACATGCCGAGCTACAGTTAGCCAAATGACATGACAATTGGTTTTTGTGGGCAGACACACCGGATCTTGGTTTTCACAGGCAGGCCATTCGAAATCAAATACCTTGTATTGCAGACTCTGATGTACAGATGGGGACGTCATTCACAAAGGGAATCGAAAACGTGAGGACTTTCGGGGATGCGGCAAATCTGATATGGGTGAATTAGAGTTTACCCATAGAGATAGAGAGAAAGGACCCGTGGGCTTGAGATCCTTCCACATTAAAACATAGGTTACGAGCAATTGAAAGTCGCTTAAATTCGAAGTCACTCATGCACTTATGATTTCAAAATAAGAGTAAGAGTCTACATTTCCTATTTAAGTCCTCGCAAAAAGATAAACATAAATTTCAAAAAGACATCATTTTGAAAATTTAAAAGGATATAACATGATATTTTGCAATGTAAGAAGAGTATTGATTTTATCGTTTTCTAATCCATTCAATTTGTTATATACAGGTTTTACATTGATATAATTGAAAAATTATGTCTTTAATCTTAAAAAAAATAAAAAATAATTTTGTAAATCAGTTAAAATATATTACGGTTTCCCTTGTAATTTTTTAGAAAAAAAAATATTTATGTAAAATAGGTACCACATCTTGAAACTAATATAGAGTTTAATTTGTAAACATCTTGAAACTTTAGAATTTTTCTTGTAATTTTGTCTGGAAAACAGCAAATTCCAATACGGGAAAAAAATGAACCACAAGTCATGTTTAACAAGAAGCACTAAAATCAATGTACTCCACTTCAGGTTGTTTACATATCACGTTTTTATCTATATTATAAATTGTTGTGGTAAAAATTTGGGAGAGCAATCAACAGTCAGAATTGCTCATCGGCCTCAGCGTTGGACCTCGGCTAAAGCTAGGCGACCTGCACAACAATGAGCAAAAGTAATCGGCCGGGGCGAAGCTGCTCAAAACCCCTCCGGCGTATGAATCAGACCAAGACAATCAAGAGATAATTATAGGCAATGTGGGCGAGCACAATAATAAGTGCGTGTGGTGCCTGTGTTGAGCATACCTTTTTGGTTATGGGGGAGTGTCCTTTATATAGACGGAGTACTGAGCCGCGTCAGTGAATCATGGCGAGTTCCTCAGAAGGATAAGTATGAGAGGATATCCCAATAAAATCTGGAGACTAATATGAGGGTGCCACCTGGTGAGCAATCCGTATTCTCAGGTGTTGTGATGGAGCTGGAGTCTATTGGGGCAGTTCTCTTGTTGAGGTGGAACTCTTCATGGAGGAGGACTCCAATTGGGCAGAGGAGTAACGAAGTAGTAGTATTGTGACAACAGACTTCTAGTGGAGATGGGAGTTATTTTGGAGAATCAAGTCTGCGGAGAGACGTCTCTGCATTGGGCGAGTTGAACCACCTCGCCCGTTGGCGATCTGGAATAACCATTCTAAAAGTGGCCAACCTTAATAATACGAGGCGACCAGGAAGGTGTGTACTGAACACCAGGGCGACGTTCCTTGCTCGGAATATGTTAGATTCAGGACTTGTCCGAATTATCCCACATCAGTAGCCCCCTACTCAAAAGTGCCGAGACATTCGGAACCTTTGAGTAAAAGCATTAAAAGTCATGGACCCATGTGGGCGCGCATTAAATGCACCCCTTCTCTCGGTTGGATACGTGGACTGGGGTATTAATTTTTGTAGGGAAGTTTGAGCGAAAAAGGCGGCGCCATAATGATGAATTTTGGCGGGGTAGGCGGTGTTGGGCTCGAATTTCAAAAGGTTGCCTTATCTGGACCGTTGATGCAGATGGATCTCATCCGTCACTTTTTCCTATATATAAGGGGTCTCACCCATTCATTTACATCCTTTTCTGCCAAGCCAATATCACTCGCTTTCCTCGTTTTGTTTGTGGTCGCCCTTCCTGCTTCGAGTTTCTCCTTGCCTCTGCCTGTGGTCGCCTTTCGTTTCCTAGCACAGTAAGTAACCCAGCCTTCGTTCTCTTTTTTTAGTTTTATGTCCCATAGGTCTAAGGTGAGTCCATCAGATTTGGATTCTTTGCCCTCGTGGGTATCCGACCATCTAGGAGAAGGTTCGTCATATATTATTGACGAAGTTAAACAATCTTCCAGGTCGCCAATGGAAGACTCATCCATTCCTGAGGTCGCCCCTTTAGGTGATGTTCACCTTTCTGTGGAAAAAGAATATAACGTTATGACTCCCGAGGAGCTAGACTTGCTTAGGGAGACTTATTCCTTTCCTCAGGGCGTACAACTCAGACTTCCCGAGGATAATGAAACCATTCTTTCTACCCGCCTTGGCAAGGTAGCCTTCTACGAGGCCTCCTTTCCTGCCGGCCTTCGTTTTCCCATTCCTTCAATAGTTAGGTTAATTTTGCTGTTTTATAAGATCTGTCCTGCTCAGCTCGTCCCCAACGTGTGGCGTAGTATCGCCGACGCCTTGTCGTTGTGGCGAGTTCATAAATATTCAATGACTCTTTCCGAGTTTAGGAATATTTTTTTCCTCAATAATAACCTTAAACCGGACCAAGGGTGACTCTACTTCAAGGCGAAGTAAAAGAGAACCATCCTCGGAGGATACCCCAGCAATGTGAAAGGGTGAAAAAGCAAATTCTTCTTCGCCTCTAGGGATAGCTGGGAGCTCTTTGACAAGGAACCTCGGGAGGGAGTACCACGGGTTCCGAGGTCATAGAACATTCTAGGTCGATTTTTATTTTGCCAATAATTTTGGTATATTTATTAATAAGATCGGTATTAACATGGGTATCTTTTCAGATAAACACTGCAACGAGCTGCCCATGTTGCTTGCGTACGAGCAAGAATTTTTTGACGAAATTTCACAATCGGTGGCGGAACGTGGGCGCTACATGGTCCCCATGCTTCTTAAAACCAAAGCATTTCGTCGGGTTTTCTACTCTCCTGGTTCTATGGCATCAGGGATGGAGGGCAAGCATCCGCACGCGTCATCGACGTCGGGTGAAGCAGGTGAGTCCCGTTCCCGTGGTGAATACCTTCAAGGCGGCCACCCCCGAGAGGACTCAATATAATACCTAGGGACTGTTAGGAAGGAACTGAGGAGGATTGTTCCTCATAATCCCGACCTGACTTTGTTAAGATGGTCGACGAAAAAAATTCGAGACCCTATCTTAGAATTTTGTTCAGCTTTGGGATCGAGCTCGGACTCGACATCGGAATCCTGGTCAGATTCCGAGCTACCCCCGAGCTTAAATCGGATGGTATAAATCCTTACTATTCTTGTTGGTTATTCTATACATGTCTGATATATATATATATATATATATATATATATATATATATATATATATATATATATATATATATATATATATATATATATTTGCAGTTATGTCGAAGATGATTAGCCTAAAGAAGCTCGACGAGAGGGTGGAGAAAGCCAGAGGCGAGAGCTCGGCTAAAAAATTCGCTCCCATAAAAGGAGTGGTAATTGGCGAGAAGCGCCCGATGGAAGAACCTCCCACCTCGTCGAGCAAGAAGGCGAAGTCTGGGGATGATTCCAAAGGCAAAGGGCAAGCCCCCACTCTTGAACCCAAAAAGAAGTCTGGTCCGGCAGGCCATCCTGGGGCCACCTGTTCTAGACCCGAGGAGGGGAGCTCACCCTTATTGGGTACTACCCTTGGTCCAAGGGCCTCCATTCTAGGGAGCCCTTCCGTGGCCGAGAAGATCCTCCGAGGAGTAATCCCTCCTACGGATCAAGAAAAGGTAGGGCAGCTCTCTCTGGACCAGACTGCTTCAAAGTTTTTTCAAGCTCTCAGCCAGGTATTATTTTGATACTAACTTCCATTTGTTTTATCCTTGTTAAACATGCTCGGTTTGATCTGATTAAATTTGTTTGTAGTAGGCGCTTGTGTTCGGATCTTCTTTGGAGGTAAAAAGTAGGGAGACCATCGAGGAGGCATCCCTTCAATAGGGGCGAGCTGCCTCTTTGGATACTGAAGTTTCCCATCTTCAGAAGCTATCCGCCGATATGGAGCAGCAACTGGCCGAGGCGCGAGCTCAGGAGTAGTAGGTCGGCGACGAGTTTGCCAAACTAAAGGATGAAAGGTACATCCTCTTCGATAGTCTAGGAAAGGCAGGGATTCTGATTGCGGATCTGAGGGAAAGAGTGGACCACTCTGGAAAACTGGCTGTTGAAGAATTTAAATCCTCGTCGAATTTCTCCGAGGCTGTTGAAAGTGCATCCTCGAAATATTTTGGCGAAGGGTTTGATTTCTGCAAACGATAGCTCCGCCACCACCATCCCGACCTTGCCATAGACTTGGAGGAGATGCGTCTGGATCTCGACCTGCTTGTCGAAAAGGATGAGGAAGAAGGGGAGGGAGGTGAGGAAATTGTTGAAAAAGGATATGTGAATCCTCAAGGCGACGCAAATCCTCAAGGCAACGACAACCCCCTTCCTTTATCATAAATGTAATTTGAATGTACATGTCATGATTCCTTTATAATTTCGCGCTTGAATGAACTCGCGTTTGAATGAATATTACTTTGCTTTTGATAATTTTGGCGATGTGAACCATTTTAGCTCTAATGTGTACTTTTACTTAGTTCTTTAATATTGGTGACCTAGGATAGGCGATCAAGATGCCATTATTTTTCAACAAACTGGCAACTTTGAATAGGAAATCAAGATGCCTCCGTCATTTTTCAATGAACTGGCAATTTTGAATTGGCGATCAAGGTGCCTGTCATTTCTCAATGAACTGACAATCTTGAATAGGCGATCAAGATGCCTCCATTTTTCAATGAACTGGCGATCTTAAAGATGCCTTCATCATTTTTCAATGAACTGGCGATCTTAAAGATGCCTTCATCATTTTTCAATGAACTGGCGATCTTGAATTGGCGATCAAGATGCCTTCATCATTTTTCAATGAACTGGCGATCTTGATTTGACGATCAAGATGCCTCCGTCATTTTTCAATGATCCGGCGATTTTGAATAGGCGAGCAAGATGCCTCCGTCATTTTTCAATGATCCAGCGATCTTGAATAGGCGAGCAAGATGCCTCCATCATTTTTCAATGATCCGACGATCTTGAATAGGCGCCCAAGATGCCTCCATCATTTTTCAATGATCTGGCGATCTTGAATAGGTGATAGGCGACCAAGATGCCTCAATGATCTGACAATCTTGAATAGGCGACCAAGATGCCTCCGTCATTTTTCAATGATCTGGCGATCTTGAATAGGCGACCAAGATGCCTCCGTCATTTTTCAATGAACTGACAATCTTGAATTGGCGATCAAGATGCCTCCGTCACCTTACGATGAACTGGAGATCTTGAATAGGCGACCAAGATGCCTTCGTCATTTTTCAATGATCTGGCGACCTTGAATTGGCGACCAAGATGCCACCGTCATTTTTCAATGATCTGGCGATCTTGAATAGGCGACCAAGATGCCTCCATCATTTTTCAATGATCTGGCGATCTTGAATTGGCGATCAAGATGCCTTCGTCACCTTACGATGAACTGGAGATCTTGAATAGGCGACCAAGATACCTCCGTCATTTTTCAATGATCTGGCGACCTTGAATTGGTGACCAAGATGCCTCCGTCATTTTTCAATGAACTGGCAATCTTGAATTGGCGATCAAGATGTCTCCGTCACCTTACGATGAACTGGAGATCTTAATAGGCGACCAAGATGCCTTCGTCATTTTTTAATGATCTGGCGACCTTGAATTGGCGACCAAGATGCTTCCGTCATTTTTCAATGATCTGGCAATCTTGAATAGGCGACCAAGATGCCTCCGTCATTTTTTAATGAACTGGCGATCTTGAATTGGCGATCAAGATGCCTCCGTCATTTTTCAATGAACTGGCATTCCTGAATTGGCGACCAAGATGCCTCTGTTACCTTATGATGAACTAGCGATCTTGAATAGGCGACCAAGATGCCTCTCTCATTTTTCAATGATCTAGCGATCTTGAATAGGCGATTTCCATCCTGCAATTGGCGATGACTGAAATAAACTGGAGAAGTTTTATTACTTGAAATAATCTGGGAATCATTACAATTATTTTGCCCAGGCGAGCTCATTGGAAATATTTTTTCAGATGCTCAGCGTTCCAAGGATGGAGGAGTGCCTTCCCGTTCATATCTTCTAGCCAATAAGTCCCTGGTCTAGATACCTTGATGACCTTATAAGAGCCTTCCCATGTTGGGCCTAGTTTCCCTACATTTGGCTCTTTAGTTGATAGGGTAACTTTTCGTAGAACTAGGTCGCCAGGTAAGAATGACCTGTATTTGACTCTCTGATTGAAATATTTGGTGACTTGATGTTTGTAAGCTGCTTGGCATATGCTTGCTTGTTCCCGTTTTTTATCAAGGAGGTCGAGGTTGAGTCTTAGCTCGCTTTCGTTGCTATCTTTGTCATAGTTTGAAGTCCTAAAACTCGGCATTCCGATCTCGACGGGTATCACTGATTCAGTTCCGTAAATCATGGAATAAGGCGTTTCACTTGTAGGAATCCTGCTAGTAGTGTGATATGCCCATAATATGCTCGGCAGGTCTTCTACCCACTCTCCTTTGGATTTCTCCAATCTCGTTTTCAAATTTCTCAGGATGGTTCTGTTAGTAACCTCAACTTGGCCATTGACTTGAGGGTGACCAGGCGAGGAGAAATGATGAGATATGGCAAGGTTCGAGCAGAATTGCCTGAATCCATCGTTGTCGAATTGCCTGGCATTGTCCGAGATGAGAACTTTGGGAATTCCAAACCGGTAGACGATACCCTTCTAAACAAAATTTTTAGTATTCTTCTCAGTGATTTTGGCCAACGGTTCAGCTTCCACTCATTTTGTGAAGTAATCAATGGCAACGATCAAGAACTTTCTTTGTAATGAAGCTTGAGGCAAAGGTCCCAGTATGTCGATCCCTCATTGGGAGAATGGCCATGGGCTGGTAATTGACACCATATTAGTATGGGGAAGGTGGTTAGACGGTGCGAACTTATGGCATTTGTCGCATTCCCTGGTGTATGTTACTGCATCTTGTCCCATCTGGGGCCAGAAGTAGCCTTGGCGAATCGCCTTTCGTACTAGTGACCTCGCCCCTGAATGATTTCCGCAGATGTCCTCATGAATTTTCCTCATCACATAATTGCCTTCGTCAGGTCGGAGACATCTTAGGAGAGGACCAAAGAAAGATCGTTTATATAAAATCCCATGAAGCAGGCATAACCTTGCAGATCTATAGCGGATTCGGCAAGCTTGAAGTTTATCTGTTGGTAGTGTGCCGTTCTGAAGGTAGGTGACGATCTCATCCATCCATGTCGAGTCCGTTTCCGTTGTACAGACGGGTTTGGCGACCTCAATACTTGGCTTGGACAGAAATTCCAGGGGTATATTTCTGTTTGATATGAAATCAAAAGTTGAAGCAAGATTGGCCAGGGCGTCAGCTTTTCTTTTTTCTTCTCTGGGGATCTATTTAATGGTGAAACTTTTGATTTTCTTAGTTAAGCTTTTAACTTCTTCTAAATAAGCTACCATCCGTACGTCCCTGGCGAGGTACTCTCCCTGAACTTGGTTTGCCACTAGTTGTGAATCACTGTATGCATCAATTGATTTGACTCCCAGTCTGGAGGCGACCCGTAATCCGGCGAGGAGTGTTTCGTACTCGACTTCGTTGTTGGTGACTTTAAACCCAATCCGTATAGCATATTCCATCTGTTCACCTGCTGGGATTTGGAGAACAAGCCCTGCACCGCATCCGTGTTGATTGGAAGACCCATCTACAAACAACTTCCATTTCTCAAGCTCTTCGCCCGAGCTGCTGAGGCTCTTTTCCGAGTTGTCGAGGTTCTTTGCTAAGTTTGGAATCTCCGTCTCAGAGAGAACTACTAGATCGGTCTCATGAGTGGATTCAGCCACGAAGTCGGCTAAAACTTGGGCTTTTATCCCTGTCCTTAGTTTGTAGTCAATATGGAATTCACTTAACTCAATGGACCATTTCAAGAGTCTTCCCGAGGTATCTGGTCGTTGGAGAATCTGTTTTAACGGTTGATCAGTCAGCATAGTGATGGGATGGGCTTGAAAATAATGGTGAAGTTTTCTGGCGGCGATCAAAAGGGCGTAAACGAGCTTCTCAATCATTGTGTATCTATTCTTAGCACCCATCAAGACCTTACTGACATAATATACTGGTTTCTAGACACAGTCCACTTCTCGGATGAGCACGGCACTTACTGCTGTGGGCGAAATGGAGAGGTATACGAATAATTTTTTGCTCGTGGTCGGAACCACAAGCAGAGGAGGTGATCCCAAATACTTTTTGAGCTGTTGAAACGCTTCCTCCGATTTTTTTGTCCATTGAAAATTTGTATTTTTCCTTAGGATTTTGAAAAATGGTAAACATCTGTCCGCTGGTTTGGAAACAAACCGGTTGAGGGCTGCAATTCGCCCAGTTAACTGCTGAATTTCATGGACATTTCTAGGCGAGCTCATCCTAAGTAGAGCCTGAATTTGGTCCGGGTTTGCTTCAATTCCTCGTTTGGTTACCAAGAATCCTAAGAATTTACCAGATGATACGCCAAAAATGTATTTGGAAGGATTTAACATCATCTTGTGTTTCCTCAGAATGTTGAAAGCTTTTTCAAGGTGGGCGATGTGGTTATCTGCTTCGAGACTCTTGACGAGCATGTCGTCTATATATACTTCCATGTCTTTTCAATCAGCTCTTTGAACATCTTGTTCACCAATCTTTGATATGTAGCCCCAGCGTTTTTTAGACCAAATGGCATGACCTTGTTGAGATCAGTATAGTCAACGCATACTCTTCACTTCTCCCCTTTTTTAGGGGCGACGACGACATTGGCTAACCATTCTGGGTAATGAACTTCCTTGATAACCTTAGCTCTGATGAGTTTGGTAACCTCCTCGTCAATAACCCTGAGTCGCTCGGGGGCGAATTTTCTTCTCTTTTGGTGAACTGGAGGATTTTCCGAATTGATATGTAATTTATGCATGGCGGCCTGAGGATCAATACCCGGGATGTCACCTTGGGACCAGGCAAAAACATCAAAGTTTCTTTTTAAGAATTTCACTAAAACACTGCGCAATTCGTTGGTAAGTTCTGTTCCGATCATAACGTGGCAATCAGGATATTCCGAATGTATGGAGATTGGGGTAGTTTCTTCAAGGGGTTTGGTGTTTTCGATTTCTCGGGGATCCATCAAGACGACCTGTTCCACCTCGTCCCTCAGAGATTCCATCTCGCCATTGTTGATCGGTAATTGCTATTGGGTATTCGGTACTAGGGAGGTTTTGATCTTCATAGCCGAAATAAAACATTGTCTGGTCACTTTCTGATCGCCCCGCACTTCGCCCACTCCTGCTGAAGTGGGAAACTTCATTTTTAGGTGGTAGGTTGAGGTGATCGCCGTAGTCCCACCTAGAGTTGGGCGACCTAAAATGGCATTGTAGGGGAAGGGCAATCTACCACGATGAAGAACTGCCAAACGGTAGTTTGGTGAGGTTCTATCCCCAAAGTAACAGGCAACTTGACCCATCCCAACGGATGAGTCAAATTTCCTTTGAATCCTACCAAAGGTGTTAGGAAGGGCTGCAATTTATAGAGCCCTATTTTCATCTTTTCGAATGCTGATATGAACAGAATGTCAGTCGAACTACCATTATCGACCAATTTTCTTTGGACGGTAAAATTGGCGATGATGGCTGAAACGACCAAGGCATCGTCATGAGGTAGGTGCAGACCTCTCACGTCATCATTGTTGAAGGTGATTGGTGGGTGGATATCAACCATTGGCAATGAGAGATTGTAAACTTATTCGGACAGCCTGTGAGCACTTCTAGCGTGCCTCTTTCTGAACGAATTCGAACTTCCTCCCGATCCAAATCTGTCGTGTATTACCTGAATGTCTCCAGCAGTAGGTCGATTGTCGCCGTATCTTCTTTCTGGTGAATTGGGGGAAGGGCGATCACTAACATACTTTCTCAGATAGCCTTGTTTGATGAGATCGGCTATTTGCTCCTTTAGGTGAAAACAGTCTTCTGTGTTATGGCCATGGTCTCGGTGGAACTCGCAATACTTGTTTTTATTTCTCTTCCAGGGATCAGTCTTGATTTTCGAGGGCCACTTGACGAACTCTTCATGCTTAATCTCTGTAAGAACTTAGGCAATAGGAGCATTAAGCGGGGGTAACAACAACTCTATGCGGCGAGGTGGGGTACGAGGTCGCCTGTCATTGGTCCGTTTGGAGTCTTGATTAGGCTTCTTGCTCTTCCGTTCATCGTCCCTATAATCAGATCGCCTTGCATAAGGCTCTTTTCTTTTATGGTCATCTTTTCCTCTTCGCCTTCGTTTGGCTTCGGCCAATTCTTCCGCGGCGATGTATTTATCAGCTTTATTTTGGAGAATGGACAATGTCTTCGGAACATTCTTGGACAGAGAATCGAATAAAGGACCTTGGCGAAGTACCTCCATCATTGCCATGACGACTACTTTGTCACTGGGATCCTCTACTTCTAATATGGCCTAGTTAAATCGTTTCACATAATCCTTCAGATTCTCCATTTCCTTTTGGTGGATGGTGAAAAGGTAGGACGCGTTCTTCTGCCTGATCCTATAGCTTATGAAATTGGCGATGAAAAGCCTGCTCAGATCACCGAATGAATCGATGGTTCCAGGAGATAACCTCCGGAACCACGACCCCGCCGACCCCTTTAGTGTAGTAGAAAAAACTTTGCACATGACTTCGT
>BRYE01000003.1:12364548-12366912 GCA_030159115.1 Actinidia arguta var. hypoleuca
TTGCCTTCGCCATGGAACATTGTATAAAAAATCATTTTCAGGGCCTCTCTTAAGGTGTCTCTAACCTGAAGAAGGAAAATACGTGCTGAGAGAAATTCACGAAGGCATCTGTGAAAATCATTTAGGGGCGAAATCACTAGTAAGAAAAACAGTTTGCCAAGGTTATTTCTGACCACAAATGGAATGTGATACGGCGATGTACAAAAAGAAATATGATAAATGCCAACGGTTTGCCCTAGTTAGTCATCTCCCTCACACTGAGATGATCCCAATGACCAGCCCATGGCTATTTGTTTAGTGGGACATAGACATACTTGGATCCCTACCTCAAGCCCCATTACAAATAAAGTTCTTGATTATTGGCATTGACTACTTCACAAAGTGGATAGAAGCCGAACCTCTTTCCAAGATCACATATTCATATGGAAGAGCATCATTTGTTGATTCGGAATCCCCAAGGTTATCGTCTCGAACAATGCCAAGCAATTTGACAATGACAGGTTCAAGAAATTTTGCTCAGACCTCACCATCTTCTACCATTTCTCTTCACCTGGCCATCATCGAGCAAATGACCAAGTTAAAGTCACCAACACGACAATCCTAAGGAATTTGAAAATGAGATTGGAAAAATTCAAAGTTGAATGGGTGGAAGACTTGCCGAGCATACTTTGGGCATACCATATGACAAATAGAATTCCTACTGGCGAGATGCCATTTTTTATGGTATATGGGATGGAATCTATTATACCAATGGAAATAGGAATGCCGAGCTTCAGAATCTTAAATTTCAACAAGCAAAATAATAAAATAGAGTTGAGACTCAACCTTGATCTACTTGACATAAAGAGCGAGCGAGCTGAGATAAGCCAAGCAGCTTACAAGTACCAGGTCGCGAAATACTACAATCAAAGAGTCAAGCACATATCTTTCTTACCAGACGACCTAGTCCTAAGAAAAGCTACTTTATCTACAAAGGAACCAAATGCAGGGAAGCTCGATCCTACTTGAGAAGGCCCCTAAAAAGTTGTCAAAGTATTTAGACCAGGAATTTATTGGATGGAAGACATGGACGGGAAAGCCCTTCCTCACTCCTGGAATGCTGAACACTTGAAAAAATATTACTAGTAATGCGTCTGTTTGCCATGAGAACGAGATCGCCTAACAATTGTGACATCGCTGAAAGCTACATTTGTATGGTTAATTTTTATGTCATGATCGCCTATCTTTATGATGAATTAATAAAATTTCTCCGATGGTTTCATCACCAAAAATTTATGTCATTGTTCTTTTAAAGTGTCAGTTCTGTTGTCACCATAATCAAGAACGCCCATTCATTACGATATGATAATGTGTCTTGATCGCCATTGTGGAAGTCGCATATATCAGGAACGCCCATTCATTACGATATGATAAGGCATCTTGATTGTCATTGTGGAAATTGCCAATATCAAGAACACCCATTCATTACGATAAGGCGTCTTAATCGCCAACGTAAAAGTCGCCTATATCGAGATCACCCATTTATTGGGAAATGACTATGCATCTAGGTCGCCAAAGCCTTGTGAAGGTATATGGACATGAGATATTTGCCTAACAGTTATGTTCACCAAAATGGTTAGACAACCTCACTTTCGTATCGCCATTTAAAGTTCGGTTTTGATTGCCACTATTTGAGTTACTTGCCTTGCTAAGTTTGCCTAGACTATTTAAAGTCTACCAAGTTCACTTTCCCAATACAAGCTAAAAATTAAAAAAATGGAGATAAAAATTACATTTCACTAAGAAAAAAGAGAGAATTACATTTCACTATAGATAAAAATAATTTACAAATAGTTAAGGGGAAAAGGGATTGCCATCCTTTTCCCCCATCTCCCTCTCCTCTCGTTCCTCTCCTTTCTCCTCCTCTTGCTTGCCTTCCTCCTTTTCGAGCAGAGCGATGTCAAGCTCCATGTTCTTGAGATCCATGACAAGCTCTAGATGATGGCGACGAAGCTGCCTTTTGTAGAAATTAAAACCTTTGCCAAAATACTTTGAGGAAGCGTCTTCAATGGCCTCTTGAAAGTCTCCTAAAGATTTGAACTCTTCAATGGCCAACTTTTTGGAACGAGCCTCCTTGTCCCTCAGGTCGGCATTCGACAGCTCCAGCTTAGCAGATTTGTTCGCAATGGCATCGCGCTCCTGCTTGACCTTAGCCAGCTCCTCGGAGGCCAGCTAATTCTAAACTTGGAGTTGGGTCACTTGCCCCTTAAGGTTAGCTGCAACCTTTGGGTGCGTGTAAGCTCATCTTCCAGGGAAATCGCCCTACCCTGTTGAAGGGTCGCCTCGTCACCAAGTTCCCAACTATGGCGAGCAAGAGAAGCCCCG
>BRYE01000003.1:12367012-12377012 GCA_030159115.1 Actinidia arguta var. hypoleuca
GCTTGGACTGCTCCAGCTCCACCTGTCGAGCTCCCAGATCCACCAATGTCTTACTCTCCGATCCTCCTCCCTGATTTCAATAAATATGAGTATGCCCATCTGCTAGCTGAAGAGGAGGATGGTAATGTTGTCGTGGCCCAGACAACGAGCTTGTTGGAGTTGAAGAACTGGGGGCCGAGGGAGCTAAGGGCATGGAAGCTGAAGGAGGGAATCTGCTTGAAGAGTAGCTCGTTTGAACATTTCCCCCGATTTTTGCTTGAATTTCAAACCATTCTTTTGCTCATAACTTGTAATATTTTGTTTTTTTGAACAAAATTTTGCTTTTCTTGTAAAGCTTCTTCGAGCTCGTACATTACTCTACTTTCTAGCTCGTTTTTGAACTTGTGCAATACTTTCTTTATTCTGCTTGTTTGTATGTCTGTAGCGTGGAGACAATTTTTGCTTCTGTGTTTCCATCTTGGTAGGGTCAAGTTTCAAGCACACATGGGCTGGCTTCATGGGGTAGAGCTCGCGTAGAGCTTGGCTAATTCTCCTTTAAAAATACTGCCAATTGTTCTTGAATAGAACTTGTGGTTCTGAGCTCGTGTAAAGCTGTCACGACCCAACCCATTTATACACGTGGGTCCACCTTTGTTCCAGGTATCATCGTGACCGGCCAACGAGTCCCACTCACTAAGGCCTACTACTCAACTAAGTTTAGGGATTTTTTTTTTATTCAAGATATTATTACTTGAATGCAAAATATGCGAAAACGTATTTAAAAATAAACCAGAGCTGACATGTATTTCACAATATAAAAATATTCTTACATTCATATATACAACTACGGTTCTGGCCACAGTCCGGCACAACCGTTATCAAAAACTATACAAGACTAACGTTCCTATACTGTACATACATAGGATAACAAAAACTGACTAAGGTCATCTGCCTTCAGTCTTTTCCCACCTCGGTCTCCGTACCTGAAATGGTTACGTACGACTACGTCTTAAGCACCAGGCTAGTGTGAGTCAGGTTATATAATACAAACAGGTGCCCATAAAATTATAAAATATGAATTCATTTTAACATAAAATAACTTTCATTTGTCAATCCTTTTTCATTTCAATCATTGGCTCATCTAGGCCCACTTATCCTGATTTCATATCAATAATTCAAAATTTATATTGGATTGACACTTGCGACACATACACCGGTTCAACGAACACCAGTAATTAGGGAGTGACCCTAAAATAAGTATGGCATGATATCACCCATGATCACCTGGCTATGATCCCACCCTTATTACGTCACCTCTCGCTATATTCTTTTTCCCTAGCGGTCGGGGCATCGTTCGAACTATGTGTCGTCTAAATCACATTTTCACATGTAATCATTTTAAACATTTCATGGCACATTTAAAAACATAGCATGCATTTATCAATAAAAATATTACCATATTTCAATAATTCAAACAACACATGCTTTCATTATAAAACTCATTTTCAGTAAGTAAAATATAACAAGACTCACCGAGCGTCTGTCCAAATCTTCCTACACGTCGTGAGCTAATGATCTTCGAATTCGGGTCCTACGTTTAATAGTCGAATCATTAGATTTTATAATCTTTTAGTGGCCATTAGTATACTAATTTCATATTTTCTAATTTACAATTTCAAACTAATTTAATGCAGAATTTTCTGCATTTCACTTTCAATAACAACAACTTGGTATATGATTTTTATAAAATTCCTCAGACATTATCTGACTCTAAAAATTTTACACAACATAATAGACACATATATGTATCTACAGTAAAAATATTATAATTTTTTTAAGCATTATAACTATTTTTAAAATTCATGAAACAGTAGCAGTTTTTGAAAAATAATCCTACTGACAGCAGTTAGTTATAATTTATTTTGAGCATTAAATAAATTTCATAAATTCATGAAATTAAATTAGTAATAACTAGACATATAAATGTATAACAAATAAAAATTTCAGATTTTTATAAGGTCGTTTACTATTTTTATAAAATTCTTAAACATTCTGTTTCAAACAATTTTTCAGTTTCGAAATATACTGTAAATGTCAATTTTGGTTCACTTAGAGTCTGAATTTAATATAATATTCTAAATGAAAGTTTTATAAAAATTTAACAGCTTTCTAACTCATTTTAAATTACATAATTCGGACATCGTATGAAAAAGTTATGATTTAAATACGATGGCTGGTCCAGTGGCCAAAATAAAATTCCGCTTTATTCGAATTTAAATTTTAAAAATACGTATAAATATGATATTTTCAGGGTATTTGGAGGGTTTAAATATGATAAATAGTATAATTACTAATAAGACTTAAATTTAAATAAAAATTAAACAAATAGAAGAAGATTTGAATTTTACCTTAACAAGCGTAATTTTTTGATTTCGATTCTTCGTCTTCTTTTTCTTTTTCTTTCTTTCCTCTGAACTCACTCTTTTTTCTCTCTTCCTCTCCGTATCTTCCTATTCCTTTTCTCTTTCTTTTGTGTTGTTTCTTGTGGAGTTGAGAGCTTTTAACATTTTAAGTTTGAGTTTTTTTTTTTTTAACTTATAAGGCAACCATCACATGATCACACATGCACATCAGCCCCTCTCTCTTTTTCCAAATGGCACGTATGCCATGACTAGCCAAAATTTTTGGCAAAATTAGACTTTAACCCCTTCAACTTTTAAGTAATTACATTATCTAAATGTAATATTAAATTTTATCCCAAAAGTTATGAATCTCTCAATTTAACCTCAAAATATAGTAATTAACTTAATTTAATTCCAACGTGCCTCCACGTGTTTCTCATGCACGCACCCGTGTGTCCATAACGTGTCGCATTATCGTGTTCTATTTTACACTTTAATTAAATTTAATTTGGTTACTAATTTAATATTTATTTCCGCGAGTTGGGGTATTACAAAAGCTCTGCTACCTTTACCAGGAATTTTTTAAGTACACTTTTAGCAACATTTACGGGACAGAGTTTGGAACTTGCGCTGAGCTCGGCTAACTCTCCCTAAAAATTTTCTAAGTATACTTTTAGAAAAATTCGTGGGACAGAGTTCAGAACTTGCGTAGAGCTCGGCTAACTCCTCCCTGAAATTTTTCTTAATATACTTTTGATAAGTATTGCCTTTTGTTTCAGAAGAAGAATGTGTTTCAAAAATTTTAAATCAGGTAATCTTTCATGTGATTAATGAAAATGCTTGACCATGACAACGAGCTATACTTTTTACAAGTGTATTTGATAACAAATAAGCTCGGTTAGAGATTGTTACACTTCATTGATAATACTTCTTCAAGTTATTGGAATTCCAAGGTCTCGGGGCTTGTTTGCCCTCAGAGTCTTCGAGGTAGTAAGCGCCCTTGCCGTCGAGCTTGACTATCTTGGTATTTCCTAGTTAGGGCTGAGCTTCCCATCCGCCAGGTCCTTTGTGTTTCCAATAACCTTCCTCAAAATGAGATCTCCAATAGATAACTCTTTGTGTTGGATTTTCTTGCTATATGTCTTGCCTAACTGCTTCTGATAATCAACCAGTCATATGAGAGCATTTTTTCTTTGTTCTTCAGCAAGGTTGAGGTCGTGAGCTAAGACTTCTTCATTGTGACTGGCGTCATATACTTCAGTCTGTAATATGGGCAGACCAATCTCCATCGGAATTACAACTTTGAATTCCAAAGCCAATGAAAATGGCATTTCATTCTTTGCTTATTGCGGTGTAATCCGATAGGCCCACAAAATATTTGGCAGTTCTCAACCCATTTGTCTTTGGCTTTTTCAAGCTTCTTCTTGATACTATTCATGGTTGTCTTGTTAGTGACCTCGGCTTGCCCATTGCACTGCGGGTAGCTCGGCATTAAGTTGTAGAATTCAAGCCTGCCAGTGCATCTGCATGTGAATTCAAGTCCCTCCCCACTTGCTCGATCTTTACTATCTTGAATCTGGTGAGGAGGTTCTTCGCAACTACTAAATACTTTTCTATATTGGTCCCTGAGCTTCAAATTTTCTTGTAACTTGGTTGACCATCAGTTTTGAATTACTAAATATATGGAGCTCATGAACCCCTAGTTTGCTGGCAGACCGGAGTCCCACAATGAAGGCTTCATATTCAACTTCGTATTTAGCTTCGTGGCAAGGAGGTTCAATTTGAGACAGTGCTAAAAAATTGCTCATTCCGGGCTTTTTAGGACTACCTCTACCCCTACCCCTACCCCTACCCCTACCCCTAGGATGTTCTTTGCTCCATCAACGAACATTTTTCACGCCATGCTAGGATTGACCTGAGGTGGTTTTTTGATAACCTCTAGAACCTCAGTGATTTCTTCAGTGTTGGCTGCTTTTGGAATTGTGGATGGTTCTTTGATGGGCTCATTATTTTCCTGTGCTGATTGTGTCTTGACTAACTTTGTTCTTGAGCTTTCTTCCCTTTTGTGTGCAGACGCAAGATTTTCTTACTCTGGACTCACAGCTCAAGGTGAGAATTTAGCAACAAAGTTGGTAAGGACTTGTCTTTTAATTGTTGTTCTTGGCAAAAATTTAATGTCGGACTGACCGAGCTCAATAGTCCACTTAAAGAATCAGTCAGACAGGTTTGTTTTTGATAAGATATTTTTTAGCAGAAACTCAATATATACTGTGATGGGATGAGCTTGAAAGTAATGCATGAGTTTCCGCGAGGTTAAGACCAATGCTAGAATGAGTTTCTCAAGCGACAAATACCTTGTTTGGCAATCCATAAACGTTTTGCTAACAGAGCAGATTGGGCATTGCTCTTCATCTGCCTCCCTTAAAAATACTGAGCTAACAGCATGTTCAGAGACAGTGAGATGAATGTAGAGCAACTCTCTCTCATCTGGCGTGGAAAGAAGTGGTGGTCTAGTTAAGTATTTATTAATTTTACTCGCACTCCTCATTCTACAAAAACTTTGTATTTTTGTGAAGGAGTTTAAAAAATGGGCGGCATTTATCAGAAGAGTTACTGATGAATCTGTTTAGTGTTGTCGTTATCCCGATCAATTTTTGATCTTTCTTCGCAGTTCTTGGGCTGACGAGTTTGTTGATCGCTGTAATTTATTTTGGATTTGCCTCAATCCCTCGTCTTGTTACCAAGTGCCCCAATAATTTTTTCAGAGCTCACCCCAAATGCGCACTTTGTCACGTTCAACCTCAACTTGTATTTTTTTAGTATTATGAACACCTTGGTCAAATCCCTGATGTGGTCTGATTCTCTTCTGCTTTGGACCACCATATCATCGATGTATGTATCCATAGTTTTACCTAGGACAAGCTCAAATATTTTTGTGACCATCCTCTGATATGTGGTTCCTGTGTTTTTTAGTCTAAATGGCATGACTTTGTAGAAGAATATGCCTTGAGGGTGATGAATGTAGTTTTCTCCTAGTTGGGCTCGTGCATGGCAATTTGATGGTAACCTCGGTATGAGTTCAAGAAGCTCATCCGGACATGACTAGAGGTAGAATCCACCAATTGGTCAATTTTTGGCAATGGAAAGCAGTCTTTTAGGCAAGCTCAGTTGATACTTGTGAAATCAACACAAACCCTCCATTAGCCAGTCTTCTTCTTTACCACGACTTTATTAGATAGCCAGCTCGGGTAAAGAACCTCTATTATCACACTTGCCTCTTTTAGTTTTTCCACCTCCTTTATCACCGCGTCAATGTGCTCGGGCGTTGATCTCTTTCCTCTTTGTTTGACCGATTAGGCGTCCAGTTGAATGTTCAACTCGTGATTGATGAAATGGGGGTCTATCCTAGGCATCCCATAAGGTATCCATATGAAGACCTCGATATTAGCTCTAAGGAGTTGGATGAGCTCGATTATCTCTCGTTCTTCCAGGTTTGCACCAGTGAGAAAGAAATTATCTGAGCTTGGCTTATCTAGTTCATAGCGTATCAAGTCTTCCACGACCTTTGCCTTGGGATCCCGTCCCACATCCTCCAGGACCTCAATCTCTTCTTCAATCAGTTGCACCTCTTTCTGGTTGCCTTGGTGGATACCAAAGTGAGATATCATTGTTTGGCCACCACTTGATCTCCAAAAAGGGTCTTTTCACCTCAAGGGTGGCAAACTTTATAACTTGGTGCAACGTTGAAGCCACTCATTTCATCATGCGTAACCAGTCTCAGTCAACAATAGCGATATTCAAAGATGGTATATCAACAACAACAAACTCTATCATTAACTCTTGAGAACCAGCTTGGATCTTGAGAGTTACGGTTCCCTAGGGCCAATGAGATTGAGCATTAAAATCAACCAATGGAGCTCAGGCAGGTTTATAGTATGCTTCAAACATTTTAAATTGCTTAAACAAGTCGTAAACACCACCTCAACCGAGCTTCCCGTATCTACCAGGATCATTTTGATGTCGTAATTGTTGATCCTTAGTTAAACCACCAAGGGATTAGAATGTGGATATTAGACCCTTTTGAGGTCGGCTTTAGTGAACGTGATGTTGCCTGACTCGGATATCGTTCGCTTTGGCTTTTTTGTCGGTGACTGGACCGAGAGAACCTCGTACATTTATTTAATCTGGTGGATTTTTTCTCGAATTCTATTCACGAGATTTTGGTCATTAGGCCCCCTCAATCATGTAAATAGTACTCAGGGGGAGGTCCCCATCTTCTTCTTCATCTAGGGCTTTGTCTGCTTCTTCATTGCCCCGGTCAAACATGGGATTTAGTTTGGCCTTTGCCTTCTCCGCACGGGTCTTTTCTTTATCAACGAACTCCTTCAAGTGTCCATCTTGAACCAATTGGTCTAGGAAAACCTTCATAGCCTGACAGTTTTCTATTATGTGTCATTTTTCTTCATGAAAAGAACACCTCCATCGTTGGTTACACCTCTTTGGGTCTCCTCCCATGGTTTCAGGCCTTATAAAATAAGGCTTATCTCGGATTCGGGTGCGAAGCTTGAATATTGGTTCTTTGAAAATCATATTGATCCCTTGCCTCACCCAGTTCTCGTAGTCGATCGAGCTCTCCTTATAATTTTTGAACGGGCCCTCACCCGGGAAGTCCTCGTGGCCTTTTTTGCTTTCCTGACGTTGTCATCTAACCGAGAGAACATCTCAACTTGGGACATGAGATCCCGGAGGTCGATTGGAGGGTTGAGCGTCAAGTTCTTCTAAAGTCTCTCCCCAAGAGTCAGCCCTAACTTGTAGCTTGCTACTGCCAACTCCTCGGAGCACTCTTCAATCTCGTTATAGGTTTTCCAATACTGCTTGCTGTAATTCTGGATCGATTCGTTCTTGCTCTTCCTCAACATTAGAAGTGAGTCAATGCCTTTCGGCGCTTTCGTGTTTATGACAAACCGAGCCACGAACAACTTGGTGAGTTGATGGAAGTTCTCAATCGATCCTACTGGTAGTTTGTCAAACCATTTCAACCTGAGATCCCCTAGGCTTGATGGAAAAACCCGACACATTAGGGCGTTCATCTGATTCTATAACGCCATCATTTGCTTGACGTGATTGACGTGTGACCTCGGGTCTGACTTCCTGTTGTATGGTGTAGACCTTGGTGGCGTGAACTTCTTAAGTGGATCAATTCCCTCAATTTTTTAAGAGAATGGGGTTTGGTATCTCAGGACGAGTCCCTTCTATATTGATACTGCCGCCCGAGCTACCGATCCAGTAGGAATAATAGTCTTGACTGGCGCTACGGCTACTCAATTGTTGAGTTTTTCTCGTAGGTCCCCTCCTTGGCTTCTCTTGGCATTGAGCATTTCGCGTAGGTCCCCTCTAGATTGAGATTGGTGTGGTGACACCCTCCTCTTGCTCAATGCCATGGATTTTCTATCTCCCTAGCTTTCCAGATCAATGCTCGATTCTTGTCACTTTTATCTTTGTACCCCACGGGGTGGATCTCTTTGGCCTCTAGATTTTTCCATGGAAGGTTCTCTGTCTATTTGCAGTGGTTTCATCAACCTATTTTCAACCAAAACTTGTGCCATTTTGGACGTGGGTGCTGTTAGAAAAAACTTCGACGTGCAAGTTATCTTTTGTCTCCTGACATCCCATGGGATTGCCGTCGTTGTTGCCCCTTGTCCAAGTTATAGCGCAGTTATTATTCCGAGCTTGCTAAATAGCGACAACTCGTAGATAACGATGACCTTAGCTTGGGCAGCGCCAATGTTCAATAGTGTCTGCACCGAGACGCAGAGGGCCACCGAGCTTACTTCAAAGTAGTAGCTCATCGGAGGCTCCGCCCTAACAAGGCCAGATTCTGTCATTGTATATTTTGCCCCCTTACATGAACTTAAACTCTAAGGAGTGTCGTTATAATTATTCCATTATTGTTAATCTTATTGTATTTTCTCAATATCTTATTGTGTTGTTAATTAAACTATATTTATAGTTCTACATGGTACACTGATCTGGCATAAGAAAAAATTGGAGAGAGAGAGAGAGAGAGAGAGAAATACTCCCCCGAATTGTACTCCGTATTTGATTAGACAACAAAAAAATCTAAATTTTCATTATTTTTTTTTTGCTACTAATCATCCATATTGGGACACAAAGGCCAAGATAGAATACATCATTAGTCAATGACCTATTCGTGGTGTGTTCATCTCCTTTACATATGCTTTACCATCAATCACTTCTATAATTGATACTTTTATTTACATTTCTAAAAATAAATTTGTTCACTCACTCACGTGACAGGTGAATTGATTGATCAATATTGCGGGATCGGGCACACTTTAGTTTTTATTATTTTTCACCGATCACCGTTATAGCTGTTTTTCACCCGCCTGTCACGTGAATCAACAAAATGAAACTCAAAATCGAAAAAAGATATTTTAATACACACATTTGTACACAATCTATTGGCTCATGCCTTCTTTGGGATAAATTAAATTATTTTAGATTATTTTTGTCTACTAAACTTATTTTATCTTTTTCATAAGAACTTGTTACTTTTTCGATTCGATTAAAAAATAAATATTAAATATTTTTTTTACAAAAAACTACTAAAAATTAAATTAATCAAAATGGCATTATTTGGAATTCATCTGGTAATAATTTGAATTTTAGATTTTTTTTTAATTTTTTTACTTTTTTGATTTCTCTGGTACAAATCGAAACAATAAAAAATTGACAAAGAGATTAAAAAAAAATCAAGAAGGTAAAAATAAACCTAAAACAATCCAAATTGCCCTATAAGAAAATCTGCATGTTTGTTCCTTTTACTGTGGTGGGCTTTCTCTTAGGTCCAATCATAGAGAATTAATTTGCTTTCCTATAATTATGTACCCGACAACGAAATTTTCCACAAGGCGTGAAAATAAAAGCAGAATAATTGCATCTTCTTGGGTCTGAAACAGAAAATTCAAACGCTGAAATAACTTCTTGATACTAGTAAATTTATTTTGGGGTAAGTTTCACCAATTGCTCCCTGTGTTTTTAACAAGTTTCACTTTGGTTTTTTCAGTTTTAATTTGAACAATTAGAATTTTACAATTTCAATTTCAATTTCATTTTAATCCGGCCCCTCTGTCAATACTTGTTACCTATTTGTACGGTAAACACGTGCAGCTCGGATGGCCTCTTTTAGATGGAAGATTTACCACCATTGGTTACTGTAGTTTGATAAAAGTTTTATTTTAGTCCATAAAAATTGTCATGTGACATTTTATGAGTTACTTTGACAGAATGACTATTTTTAAACTAGATTAAAACTTCAGGGTCCTAATAGCCAAACTTATTTTTCTCTGTGATTCTGATTGGATCCAAAAAGTTTCTCTCTACCCCCATTTTAAAAATAATGTTGACCTTCATTAAATTTTTCTCACAAATAAGTCATCTTCTCTTTATTTTTTAAAATAGTATTAACCTCTCTTACTTTTAAAACTATTATCAAGATTCTTTCTAAAGCTAATTTCTTGACAAAAATGATAAGATTGCTCTTATTTTTTATCTTACATAATTTTTCTCAAGATTTTTTTTATTTTTGTAATGAATTT
>BRYE01000003.1:12384512-12387012 GCA_030159115.1 Actinidia arguta var. hypoleuca
CTTTGTACACTCCAGGAACACTTTACCGAGCTCCCCACTTCAGAGGATTCGAACTCATCCAAGGATATATAGATGAATCATATTTAGTGTTTAAAGCGTAAATTTGAATGTCCTACTAATTAATATATGAGTTCATGATTTAAAATTCTGCTAATTAATGGGCGAGTTCACGATTTATCGCTTTATAAATTAGGTGGCCAGTTATGTAACACGCTGACCAAGAAAACCATGAAGTGTCTAGTTCTAGGGGTCTATGTCGTTAGACCATTCCAAACAAAAATTAAGGGTAGAATTCCACAATTAGGCTATGTAGGAGTGCAATTCTTTTCGCCGTTCACTTTAATTTGTTATTTTTTAAATAAAGGAGTTCACTACTTTAAACGAATCCCATCATATGGTTTCAATTAATTACAATGTGGGGTAATATTTATTCAGGTGAACATAGGCCTCGTTTGGCCTAAATTTTTTAGCCGTGTTTTGAATTTTTCACCAATAGTCATTTGTGATTTTTTATTAATTCATAGCTCAATTCTGAATAAAAAAAATTTTGATTTTGATTTTATTAGTTTAGCCCAAAAAAAAAATGTTTTAGCCAGGCCAGACCGTCCCTTATTGCACTGTACTGTTATTGAGGGTAAAGTACGTACATTTTCCCACTCTTAAAGTATTGCTTAATTTCTACTTTGTCCCTTAAAATTTAGATTTTTCCAATTTAGCGCCAAAAATTAAAATTTTCTCCATGCAGTCCAATTGAGAATTGTGGCACTGAACTGAAGGTCAAAATGGAATGGTTTCATACTTTATGTGAATAAAGTGGAACAAATTTCAGTAACAGGTAGCAATTTTTCATTGGAAAAATGGATTACAATTACTATCTAGACCAAACTAACAAGAAATCAATAGTTGAAGGGTCAAACTAGAAACATTTAGAGTTTAAGGGTAAATGAAAAAAGTTAATAATTAATACTTTGAAATTAACTGTTCAAAATATAAGTTACATGACTATCACCAACACTGCTACGGTTCCAGAATTTGAATTCATAATTTTTTTTATAATTTATAAACTTCTGAAATTTACTTCGGAATTCACACAATTAAGTTAATTTAAATCATTCAGACGAATTTTAAAAGCTTTTTTTTTTATCCAAATAGTGGAAACATTGTTTCTCATCTATTCACCGATCACCATGTCAAAGTGTAATAATGAAAAGTCCATTAAATTAAAGGATATTCTATTTAATCTTCAATTCAAATCCCTAATTTTATTGGTATCATCAATACATATATATATATATATATATATATATATATATATATATATATAATAAAAAAAAAGACTGAGAATATTATTCTATGCGAAGACAAGCTTTTTAATGGGAAAGTGGAAAGATGAGTATCGGCCGACACCCCCAATCGGCTCAATCTCATTAAATTCTCAACCACTGGATTTGGGTTTTTGGACCCTGGCCTGGGCCCTTGCAATTGAGTTTCTCTTTCGGCTTTTGAGATTTTTTAGCTAATTTAATTTTTGAGTTTTTCGACTAAACATTTGTAATTATTTGATCAAAATTTTATACGTTTTCGTCCCTATTAAACAAGACAAGTTTGAAAATGTAAAATAATTCATCGAATTTGAAAAAAAAATCACTAAAAGACGTAAAAAATCATATTTAGTTGACAAATTAGCTAATTTTTTTCCTAATTTTGAACAAAAATTTGACATTTTCAGATACATCTCGTTAAAAGGAACCGAAAAAGTATACAAGATCAAATGTTAAAAAAAATTCTCTATAAATAAAAAAAACTCAAAAATCAAAACAGCTAAAATTTTTTTTTTTAAAAATGGGCATTAATGTCATGTGCAATTTTTACTCAAAACTTTACCCAGAACGTAAGGTGCATGTATGCTATAGATTCAAAACTAATTTTATGCGGGTCACACTTATATTTGAATATTGTTCTAAGTAATAAATTGTTATAAACTCGAAGTTGGAGTATAAATGGTGGTTCTTGCCAATTGTTTCACACACCTTCCACAAGGTAGTTGCCATTTTTTTTTTCAAGGATTCAACCACCAAGAGCAACTTTATATTTCCTAAAAAAAGAGTGCAATTATATTTATCGATCAGGTGGGTGAACATTATTCTCTTTATTATTGGTTGAAATAATTGGAGTCAAATATTAAATACGTTCACATATGATATTTTTTTTATTTAATAATTGAGGATCAGAGTTATAGAAAAAATAAATAAAGCATGTATAACTTTTCAAATTGAACTCCTTTCATTGATAAGTTACGCATTACTAATTTTCTACAACACATGTAACAATATAAATTCAAAACGTTTAAAAAAGAAAAAAGAAAAAAACGAATCACAACGAGTATCCTCCTTTAATGGGTAAATTACACTTTGAACCTTATACATTTGCTAAAATCTCACTTTGCTCTCTTGACTTCGAATTGTGACAGTCAACCATTTGCATTTTAAGTCAAATATTA
>BRYE01000003.1:12394512-12399512 GCA_030159115.1 Actinidia arguta var. hypoleuca
TTTACATTAAAACTTGACCTAAAGTGTGAAGGATAAACTTACACACAATTCAAAATGAAGGGTTAAAAGTAAAATTTAGTTGAAAGTATAGGGTTGCAAAGTGTGATTTACCCAACAATTACGAAAAATTGCTCAAAGTGTTTGTGTACCTCAAACACGGTACAAAGCTGCCGCTTGGAATATGTGACTTGGTCATGGTCGTCTCAGTATAATATTCACTTTGTTTGTTTCCATTAAGTCTACAAGAAGACTAGCCCCCCATTGAAATCAACCATTCGACCACCAATAAGTTTCTTAACCTTTGAAGCTATGACTGTTGAGTTTCTATGAGAAATTTAGTTTTTCTAAATGTTTGAGAGAGAGAGAGAGAGAGAGAGAGGACGTTCTAGAGGTATTGGTGGAAAAATTTTTAGCGTGGTTCGGGGTTTTCGGTACATCCACTCTGAATTTCTCAATTTTGTTGTTCTCAGTACACCACCGTCATTCCAAAACTATCTTCATCTTGAACGTTCCAAAAACAAGTGCAATTAGGTCTATCCACTCAAAAAAGTGGTGATAATTACTCATCTTGTGATTAGTCAAAACAATAGAACAATTCCCTCAATCTCAGTTAAACACAAGATGACTACTTTATTAAGTAGGTGAACATAATTGTATTCTCCAAATGCTAATCCTAACATTACACTACAACGCAAACCATCACCTTCCTCCACCCGACACCACCTCCGATTCACATCCTAGTTGCCTTCCCCACCCCAACGAGTGCCCCACCCCACCCCACCCCAGCTCTATCCAACCTACGCAAAGAAACCTTAAAAAATTAGGATTTTCATTTTAAGTTTTCTTCCCTTAATTAAAAAAATAATAATTCAAAGACAAAACTGTAATAACATAATTCGTTAGGTTTCATTAGATAGACTCGGGTGTGGAGTCGGCAAAAAGATCAAAAATTTGATATGGATATGAGCAATAGCAGACTTAGAAAAAGAGCGATGATTTTTATATTCTCTTTTTTTTTTGAATTATATTATTATTTTTGTTTTTACTATGTAACATTATTTAAATCTTCTTCCATTCAATTGAAAATAAAGGTAATACAAAATAGAATTACAAGAGTGTTTGTGTAATTTCACCTACAAGGACCAAAAAAAGAAAGAAAGGAGAGTGAGAAATCACAATATCTTTATAAAAAGTATATATATTGATGAGAAATACACAAACATTATTATATAGTATTACAAAAGGTCTTTTTATTGATGAGACTTAACAGAAAGACAATTGGTAAGTTTTGATTGGTTGGTCATGCTTTGTAGTCACTTTAACAACTTTGATAGTTCGGGCATGGGTAGATTAGTAATGAAACTTGGAATTCTTCTTTCTTTAAATATTTCACTCAAAAATTTAAAATTTCATAGTTACTATCAATTCTTGAATTAGATAAATTTATATAGACATTATCCCGATTTTAATCGGCATTTCTACTAATAAATAGTAAGATTGATTTTTCGGATTAGTGATTCTTTTGGCCTTTAGATAAGATACCGAATTATTAAAAAATAATAATAATAAATCTGATAGTCATGCATAAAAGTTTGGGTGAGAATGGGAAGACTCCTTCTCCTGGAATGTATAGAACTTTCCATATTCTCAACGAGACTTTGAATCTTAGCTTTTCTGCATAACTCTTGAAATCACCAAATTTTCTTATAAAGCGAATTTTTAATTTAATGTATGCTCATTTTTTAAGCTAACTCAGGCAAAGAGCGGTTACTATTTTTATCACATCTCTACAATTGTAAATTAAATAAATTGAATACGCTATTGATTTATACATTGGAAATTAATTTTTTGTTTTTATTATGATAAATTTATATAATTATTCAAAATATTTGAATAAATATGAGTATTTAGATATATTCACCATAATAAAGACATAAAATTAAGTGTAATTAAATAAAAAAATGAGTGCAAAAATTACTAGTTTTAGAATATTATATTATAGTCGGTGGTGATTTAGTTTAGGGGGAAGAGAAATAGTCGTGGTCACCTCTAACTGGTCATTATTTTGGGATTAATTACACTTTGTACCTTTGCACTTTCACTAAATTTAAGTTTACACTTCGATGCAAGTAGTGTCAATTAATCCTTTATGCTTTGGGTCAAGTATCAATGTGATCCTTCCAATTATTTTTCGTTCAATTATTAGGGTTGTTCAAAAAAATCGATAGAACCGAAAACATGTTCAAATTGATCCAAACCTGGCGTTTTGGTTCGGTTTTGTGTACAATCGGTTAATGCTTAAAGACAAAATAAGGACTAAAGTGACCACTTTGCCATTATTTAATATTTTATTTAAATTTATTTTATAGGTCTTAGGGATGCAAAGTTACTAATTAAATATGTCCACCGAAGTTTTGCTAATAAATTATTTTTAATTGACAGTATAATTAATTCACTTATTTTTTTATTGTAACATTGTTGATTTAAAATTTTTTTAATCAGTTTCAATTTCAATTTTTTATTGTAACATCTTTATGTAGAAGAACAAGTATTATCAATAATATTCTATAATTTAGCATATGGAGGAGAATCTAATGTAATTTATTACATCAATCGGAGTGACTCTGTCCATTTGTAAAATTCAGAACTTTCAATTATAAAAGTATGGTTCCTACTTGGGGAATCCGTACAAAGTGAATTCTGCGTGTGGAATATTTTCGGTCTTTATTAAAAAAATAGAGAGACAAAAATAAAAAATAAAAAATAAAAAATAAAAAATAAAAAATAAAAAATAAAAAATAAAAAATAAAAAATAAAAAATAAAAAATAAAAAATAAAAAATAAAAAATAAAAAATAAAATTAATCAAAATATGAAATAAATTGAAGAGACAAAAAATAAGTAAGATAAAAAAAATCTGAAAAAAAAACGGAGAGTCAAAAAATAATAATAAATATTTATTTTTATTGTTTTTGATTTGAGTATTGTTGAAAAAATAATTTAAATTAATATTTAATTTTTTGGTGGCAGGTTTGGTTGCGACTTGTTTCAACTAGAAAATATTTTTTCTTAAATCCCAAGGGGTTGCCTGCGGATCTAAGATTGAGACTAGGAGTTATGCTTCCTTTCAATGTCAAAAATCTCATAGTTACTGTCAATTTTTGAGTTGAACCGTTTAAATCATAATAATTTTATTTGGACCCTGTAAATTTTAAATAATTTTACTTTATCATTTCTAAAATCTAAGAAAATTTACCTTGATCTCTTTTTTTTACGAAATTCTTATGCTCGCACCTACATACCCAAATAAATTTAAAAAAAATTCTTTAAAAGCTACGTAATCATCCATTAACAAAAATAAATACACTGAAGTTGCGCATGAATTAAAAATTTGATGAAGAAAAAAAAAGAAAGAAACAAAGTTAAGACCTAACAATTCCAAACAATTTAATCATCTATTTTTTTTATTTAATTTGTTTATATCAAATCTTTAATTCAAATACATACAGCTTAATGACTCAGTGTTTCCATTTGAACCTAAAAGAGGTTTAACCCATAACCACTTGATCATTTTGAACACCAACTCTAACTCTGCTTTCTGCAGTCTAGCCCACTATATAATTAATTTTACTGCCCAGCCCAGCCCAGCCCAGCCCACCCATCTCTCACTGCGAAAGTTGATTCTTGTTTTATCCAGGGAGGGGGGGATAAAATTGACGTTTCATTGCTGGGATGTGCATGGCACTGTTCAAGGTGAGCAAGTTGGGAGTAAATTTTTCACTCAATTCATTCGGGGCGATTAGACATTTTCTCAACTCATACCAAAGCAACGACTAGAGACGATAATTTAACCCGAACCTAATGGAACCCTCTCAACCAAATTGACCATTTTAGAATGGGCTCAACACGTTGACGGATTCTTGCAAATACCTATTTCATTGTGCCTGCAATATCCACCAAAAATTCTGAAATCGCCACTTCCTTGTGGCATGCATGTCTTTACATAGATAACATCATCAACTTTCAGAATGCCACTTGTAAGTACAAAAATTGAAAGCTACAACCACTAAGGCTTAGTTATTTATTAGTGGACCAAAAGCAATTAGCTATGGTTGATTCATTATTTTAGGTCTTCTTGCTTGTTTTTTAAGTAGTTTTTTTTTTTTAAAAAAAGTTTTTAATTTTAGTAAATATTTTTTGTCTTTTTGGCCAAATATTTTTACTTTTGTAATTCATTTTGAATGAAGACTAAAAATATAAAATAAAAACGTAATAAATCATATATATTTGTTTGCTTCTTGCCCCCAAAACTAAAAAAAAATTATTTTTGCTTATTTCTTGAACCCAAAACATAGTTGTACTTTGTAGACCGACTTAATTCTAGCAAAAGTTGTACACTCTCTTAACCCTCAAAGAGTTGGTTGAGTAAGAGGAGAGAGTAATTTAGGGTTTTGCTTTTAAATTGTCTACTCTCTCATGAACACTATATGTACCAAAATTTGGGGTCACTAGCAGGGCAGGGCTACACACGTTTTAGTGGGTTCAAGTGAACCAACTGAATTTTTAGATTTCTTAAGTGTGTATATTGTATTATATATAAATTTGGTGAAACATTGATAAATTGACACCAGTGAAATTTCATGAAAAAAATTACATACTGAGATCAATCTAAAAAAATATTATTAAGGCTTATTTTGAATTAATTTAACTGCTTTAATTTTTTAATTTTTTGATTTTTAGTGAATTTTTTTTAATATTTGATCAAAATTTCATAACTTCTTAACAAGAGGAATATGAAATACAAAAATATTGATCTAATTTGAAAAAAAATCAATAAAAATAAAAAATTATATAAATATTTTTTTTTATTTTCAGTTTCTCTCGTCAAGAGCAACCGAAAAAGCATTAATTTTTGATTAAATGAGTGAATAAAAATAACTAAACATAAAAAGCCAAAGCAAGTAAATTAGCTCAAAGACAGTTAAATTTAGATAATTTAGC
>BRYE01000003.1:12459512-12462012 GCA_030159115.1 Actinidia arguta var. hypoleuca
TCTATCTATTACCAAGAGTAAATTGTGTCTGACTCATAAAAATAGCTTATGTCAAATTTACTATTCTTTTTAAGATTGTGTTTGGATTAAGGATTTAGCGAATAATTATTTTTTTTAAAATCTACTAATCTAACTGTTCTAAAATTTTTTTAGAGTTTTTTTAGGTGATTAATCAACAGACTAATTACACCCCAAGAAACTAATTATATTACTATAAAAATATTTATTAAAATATTTTTTTTCTTTGTGGGTTGCCAAATAATGAACCTTGAAGGAGATACCAAAAGGAGTTGGGTAAGGATAGGGCCCGGTCTTCTAAAGCCCTATAGTTCATTTAAACTTTTTCAAAAGCCCATGGAAATTGCTTCAACTTGAACCATTTCTAGGCCCAAGTTACTCTACTCAAAAATTTGTATAATGAAAATAAAAATGATAAAAGGCAAATACAGGTCTCACACCGGGTTTTGGGATGGGTCACGGGTCGGGCCTTCAAGGTGGGTCATGAGTCTGGTCTTAGGCCTGGCCATGGGTCGATTCACGGGTTTTAAAATTGGACCTAGGCCCAGTCCATACTATCTTGGGCTTGAATCGAGCTTGGGCTCTTTGGGCCATGGGCCGGACTTTGGCCCGGGTCAAGCCATGAATCGTGGACTTTTTGATGACCCTTACACTAAACAAAAAGGTTGCAGTGAGTATTTAAAGTCCGATGCCAACAATACTTTTAGGGATATTGAGTTTTGAAGAAAGCTAAATGAATGGAAAGTGAGAAAATTGATGGATCTCCTTGGATGGCTCTATGCTATCCTTGCATTGGTAGTGGAGGAGATACCATCCTGTGAACCAAACCAAATCCGGTCAATACAATTGTCCTTTTTGGGAGTTCCAACCTTTAAGGAAAGCATTTAATACACTCAAAATCAAATTAAAAATGTGGTAATTTCCAAGATTGTGCTCCTATATTTCTACTTTCGAAAGTGGACAAACATTTTGAAATATTCCAAACTGAAAAGGTGGAGAAACAAATGGGACAAAGGGAGGAGTACTAAATGAGCAAAGCTTGAAGCCATGAAGAACATGAGTCTCAGCTCATGAGGATACAACAAGCCACTTCAATTAGCATTATCATGTTTACGAACTCAATAAAGAACCATTCGACATGTTCTAGAACATTACTCATAAAATAATATAAATGGGTGGTGCTAGAAACTTATGTAGACATAAAGACGTGAATGAATCTTATCTCTGTTTATCAGTTGGGAAGGTCAATGTGAGATTCTACTTGTAACTGATATGAGATCTCCCTATGCTGAGGTGGTAACCTATTTTCTAAACCACTATTGCAACATTGATTGCCCCATAGAAAAGTTCAAAACCTATTCATCAAGTCAAGAATCAAGATGGGTCAAATGGCCCAAGAGCTTATTAGAACATTATGAGCTGAAACTAAATAGTTAAAACCAATGCAAGGTTCAAGCCAATCTCAAGCTTCAAGCCAATTCTACCGGCTGTTTTTCTTCCATAATACAAAGCTACATTCACTTTATTTATGAAGCAAGAACAATTACCGGTACTGTGCAAAAACGTGGTATGGTAAAACTTAAAGAAAGTAGGGTACTGGTATGGTTGGGTACATCCCTAAAAAATATATTTTTATACTTCTGAATAATGAGTTATACATAAAACTCCGATAAGAAAACTAAAAAGCAAATGCAAAAGTCAATTAATGGCTAACTTAATTAGGAGTCCAAGCTACAATCACACTTTAATGAAAAAATTAGACACTAAAAGTGAATATTATATACATGCTAAGTTAGAAAAAAAGTTTCATCTAACTTCATATATGTAGAAAATAAAGTACTATTCTGACGGGAGTACTTGTGTATATTGGATATCTCATGGGTACAGAAAAAACTAAAAGAAAAAAATTAATTTGAGTTATGGTGTGCCCGTACGCATACAAAAGTATCATGCAAAGTACCTGAACTATTTTTTTTTTGTAGTACCCATGGGTTATAGTACCTTACTGTAGTACTAGATTTGTACAGATGCTAGATTTCAGATTTATGCTATGGAAAACAATATAAACCTCAAGATATAACAAATGCAGGATACGCATTTAATCAAGAACCAGAAGCAGTCCAAACTGGAAGCAACACACAAAAATAACATAATAGTGTGAGAGATCCATTACCACTTCCCGTGTATGACAGGCATGCTGTCATGTTTTTCAAATCATGGCACCGCTTATACGATGATACCTCACATCTCTCATCGTGATCTCCCTCAAAATTTTCAGTTCTACCGCTACTAGAATTGAACCCGGTGCTCGGATAAGGGCTGGGCGACAGAGGCATCTGGAAAAATTCATAAAAAAAATTCTTGATTATTCAAAATACATAAAAAATCAAACTAGAATCAGTAACATCGAACGGAAAAAAAAACTCGATTATCCTATACATCACAGGCGAATAGATTTGAAGAGTACCTGTATTGTTTTTTG
>BRYE01000003.1:12474512-12482012 GCA_030159115.1 Actinidia arguta var. hypoleuca
CGAGAATCGAACAGAACTGATCTCACTTGTATTGGTTCAGTTTGGTTCTTTTGGACGATTGGTCAATTCTGAGTTCAAAAATAGAGAACCGATTAAGGTCGGATCGTTCTGAATTTGCTATAGAACCGTCCCACCCTGACTCATGCACACCCTTACTTCTAATAAAATTATAATTAAAAAATAAATTTTATTCTCAATAAGAAATATTTTTTAAAAATAAATTATCTAAATATTTTACTTTTTAAGTACTCCTAATATAAAATATACTTAAAAAATAAATTTTGTTATCAATTTTTCTAAAAAGAACGATGCTTATTTATTTTAATTTGTCTATTAAGAAAGTAATTTTTTTAAAAAAAATTAACTATATAGAATTTTGATAAGTTTCAAAATAAGAGGACTGTATTTATTAATAATCTCAGTAAGTGAAACCTTTTATCTTTTTACGGGGACAAATCGGCAACTCTCTCTCACAACAAAAAAATGATACCAACAACGTTGTTTTTGTCTGATTGTTCGTTTGTTTCATTTCATGTTTTCAAATTCAAATGAGATGGAGGGATTAAAATTGGTAAAATCGTAAAACACATCTATGGTACATTGCTCGAGACACTTTGTTTTTTAAAATTTTGGTAAATTGCACAAACCTCCCCTGAGGTTTCTAATTTAGCCCCTCCCATCCCTGAGGTACTAGAAATTACAATCCCCTCCTTTAGGTTAATATTCGCAAAACACTTGGACCCCGCTGTTAAGTAGTCGTTTGCTCTGTGAGAGAAATCTCGCTGACATCAGCCAAAAGAAATTTTAGCTGCCCAAAATGCCCCTGAGTTGCAACCTATTGATGTCCCTATTAAAAAGTTAATACAATATCTAATTTGGTATATAAATAGAAGCAAATGTTGGCTTTTGTAATGCAGAAGTGAAATATTTATTTATTTATCTATTTGAACAGCTTGGCATAGATTTTTTTAATTGCTTTGATTTTTTAAAAAAAGTCATATTTAGTTGATCAATTTTTATATTTTTTTATTTCACTAGCCGATAAGAATTTTAAAATATAAATATTTTGTTCAAATTTTCAAAAATAATCACTTAGGACAAATTTTTTAAGCTAATTTGTCAAGTAAAAATAATTTTAATTTTTAGATTTTTTTCGTTTTTAATGAACATTTTCATCATTTGATCAAAAGTTTTATACTTTTTTAGTATACTTGACGAGAGAAATTTAAAAATATAAAAATTTATTCAAATTTTTAAAAAGTTCACTTACAACAGAAAAAATAGCTAATTTGTAGAGTAAAAATATTTTTTTTAAGTTTTTTCATCTTTAGTGAACTTTTTCATCGTTTAATTAAAATTTTATATTTTTTTTCCATTCCACTTGATGAGAGAAATTTAAAAATATAAATATTTTATTCAAAATTTTAAAAAAATTCACTTAGGACAAAAATATTGGCTAATTTGCCAAGTAAAAATAATTTTTTTGAGTTTTGATCATCTTTAGTTCACTTTTTTTTATTATTTGATCAAAGTTATATATATATATTTCACTTCACGAGAAAAATCTGAAAATATTAAAATTTAGTTCAAATTTGTTGATAAAGAGTTTTTTAGGATAATAAAGCTAATTTGTCGAGTAAAATTATTCTTTTAGTTTTTTATTTTTAATATTTTTTTATTTTTTGATCAAATTTTTATACTCTTTCCATTCTACTTGAAAAAAAAATCTTAAAATGTAGAAATCTTGTTCAAATTTGTAAATAAAAAAAATCAATAAGGACAAAAAAAAATAGCTAATTTATGGATTAGCTAATTTTACTTAGAAAAAATATAGCTATCCATATTTCTTCAATATAGGAATTATTATATATATAAAACAAGTTCAGGGAAATTATGTCATTAGGCTAACCCTATTGCCCTTGTTAACAGACAAGGTCTGATAGGGGATGTCAGTGTAATTTCTATTACCTAGGAAAGGGGAGTGGCTTGAGTAGAAACCTCAGGAGAGTTTTTTGTAATTTACCTTAAAATTTAGATTTTAACAATTTCATCCTTAACACTCTGTAATGTTTATTAATGGAGAATGCTCTATGGTATGGGTAGTTATTGAGGCCTTGTTTGGAGTAGGTTTTTTGAATTTCTTTTGTTCTTAGTGAATTTATTCACCATTTGATAAAAAAATTATTATAAATTTTTTATCTAATTTGAAAAAAAGTTTTATAAAGACCAAATTTTTTTTTGGATTAAAAATACTTTTTTGGGGATGTGGTAATCCCATGGGCCATGGATTGGAACGGGTTAATCCCATAACATATCCCCTAACAAAACAAACAAAGGATATATGGGATAAACAATCCCGAGATAACATATTCAGTCTAATACTAACGCCTAACATGTAGGCTAGTGATTTTCACACTTCTTTTCTCTAATTGTATTTTTATTTTTTATTTTTTATTAACGTGAATTTACCCAAATACCCAATTTTACTCAAATATTTTCATTATATGAAAGGATATTAAGGTAAATTCATCCTAATAAAGACAAAAAAGAGTGTAATCGGAGAAAAGGAGAATGTGAAAATCAATACCCAAAAATAATGGAGAATCCTCGTAAAAAAAATAAAAAAATTAGTAGAACTTTCGAGTATGAAATTTCAAATAAACATAACATTTTCAAGTTAAAAAAATAAATAAATAAGAACATGGTCTTTGAACTTCACTAGATATTTCTAAAAGTATTTCAAACTACTTTAATATTATTCATAACATTTTCAAAAAGAAAAATAAATAAGAACATAGTCTTTGAACTTCACTAGCAATTTCTACTTTAATTTTATTTCATTTTAGCCCAAAGATAGCTTAATTTCTACGCATTCTTCTTGGGATGAAGCTTGAGAGGAAGGCCAAAGGCTGGGAAGGAATGGGGGTCAATTCCGTCCATTCATAATTTGTTATCAAATGATGAATTATCAGGAGCGCTTCGAGCCGGGCAAATTCTCCTCCAGAATAGATCCAAAGGCCTGTCCCAAGAGAGACGGAAGTAGTAAAAATGCAGAACAGAAAAAGAAAAGAAAGAAAAGAGTGGATTGTTCATCCAATTTTCTTTTTTTTTTTTTTTTTTTTCCATTTGGATAATTTACTATGAAAACAAGTGAAAATAGTGGGGTTTTGATCAACTTTTTTAAAACTTTTTAAATGTTTTTAAATCTTTTTTTTTTCCTGTATTTTCAGTATTTGATCAAAATTTTAAACTTTGTTTTTATCTTCATTATAAAATTGCGAATATTAACAAAATAAAAAATTCAATATTGAGAAAAATAAGCCAATTATTTTTAGTAACCTTTTCTGCTAATCAAAATAATTTGTTTCTTTTATCTTTTAGAAGTATCCAAAATGAATTAATTGAAGACAAAGAAATAATAAATTGAAAAAAAAAATGATTGGTCTTATTAAAGAATGAACAAATTGGGTTGTACTGGAAAAAAAAAGAAGAGAAACTCTATCTATTTTACCGCTTTTAAATTATTATTATTATTATTTATTTTATTTTATTTTATGATACCTTCCAGCCTTTGGGGATTTGAAAACCATCAAAGCTTGTGTCTCTTGAGGTAGTTTTGAAGTTGCCAAAGATTGGCGGAGTGAGCCTCATCAGCTCTTCATGTGTACTTCATCATTTGTATCTCACTCCATCCAATCTTTCCATCTTTTTCTTCTCTTGCCTCTAGACCCTTCTTTTGCTCTATAAAAAAAAAAACAAATTTATAAAAAACAAAAGAAACACAAAAGGTAGTGTGTCAAAGAACAAATCTATAAAAAGTCTTTGTTTAAATATGTTTAAGCCCCGTTTGTTCTAGCTGAAAAAGATTACTTTTTTCATTTTTGGCTAAAATATGAAAAGTTGGATAAAAATTCAGTTTTTCTTGTTTGGGATGACTAAATAATCTAGTTTTTAAGTCATGAATTAATAAAAAATGACAAATTGTTGCTAGGTGTACTAAAAAATATATGTCTCAAATGGGTCTTGAAAAAAACAGCTAAAATTCATCATCCAAGTGCACCAAAAAAACTGGGTTTTTTTACCAAAACATATCTAAGAAATCCAGGCCAAACGGGCCTTGGGATTGACGATAAGATTTGAAAAACAAAATACAAGCAATAGACGTTCCACATAATTATATTATGATGCTTTTAAATTAACATTTTGTTATTTGTCGTCAAGTCATCCTTATTCATATGAATAGAATAGAATATAATCATCTCTTTACATTGTAGTGTATGTTTTTGCTTTATCCTTCCAAAATAAGAGGTTGGTGTGATTATGCCAAATTTGTAAGGCTTGATGCAATTTCTTTTACCACAAGGAGGTCATAAATTTACCCTCAACGATAACATGGTTATTTTCACGAGTAATATTATATAAACAAATAAATTATGTGAATTACGTACCTTCTAATACTTACTGCGAATCTTAAGATTCCTAGCAAGATGCTTCGTAAACATACTTAGAACAATCGTAGTCGTGTCATGGCTAGCGAATACGAGAGTGATGAAATTGTTAATCATCTCCTCTTCCGGAGGAGGCTTTCCATTTTCATCTCTCAGAACAAGAAAAGTCGAGATGATATCTTCTTGAGAGCCGGGAGCGACTTTCCCCAATTCAATTTCTCTCTTCTTTTTCTCCGACCAAATTCGAGAAAACCTCATAAATCCTACACGGTTCCGGACTTCCGGGAAAATCCGGAGGACTTGCCCAATTTTCTTTGAGAGAGATTGCAAAGTCTTGGAAAAGTGCATCTAATTTCTCCTTGCCATCTTGTAATCCAAAGAGTAGACTACAAGTGACCTTGAAAGTTATTGTCTTCATCAATGTCACCCCATTAATTGAATCCTTACCATTAAGCTCCTGCAATGAAAATACTTAATTTAAAAAAAATGGCAATGCTATTTGTGCAAATTCATCATTCCACCAACTTTTTTGGATCCAATGACTTGGATGTGAGATGTCCAACGGCTAGAAATAAAAAAGAAAATAGTAATTAACTAATTGTACTAAAATAATATTGAACAAATACAATAACATTGTTATTTTTTGACATTTTGGCATTGTAACTAGTTAAAAAAATAAATTTTACTTTGACAATGGTATTACACCATTGTCACTCCAACTGAACACAAACCTATTTTTTGTTTTTTTTTGTAAGAAAAAGAAACATTATTCACTAGAGTAAAATTACAACTAGATAATAAGAATTTACAGCATCAGTATTGGAGCTGTACTTGCCAACTAGATTGACGCATACATTTCAACAAATCATATGCTAGCCTAAGGCTTTGTTAGGAACCAGTTTATTTGAGTTTTTTGGCTGGCATTTTGGCTTAAAATAAGTAAAAAAATCCGACAAAATTGACTTTTTTGCTTTTTTATTTTTGCTGATTTGCTTATTTTTATTTAAAGTAAAAGTCAGAAAAATAAAAAAATAAAAAAATCTTGACTTTTTTTATAATAAGTTTTAAAAAAACTTGACTTTTAAGTATTATCAAACGGAGCCTAAATCACAACCGGTAGTGTTGGCAAGGCTGATACGAGCACAAACCTATTACCAGCTTGGCCGGTGATCTCCACGATCTTGGAGCCAATGAGGGAGGTCTTGAACACCGTCCTGTGCTTGGCCATCTGGTCAGCTACCCATTGGACCACATGGCCTTGTTTTTGGGCCTTGAGAAAGCTTAGAGTCTCTCCCACAAATGGAACCCCTAGGGACCTGGTGGAAGCTTCTTGCTTTGGGGAGAGAAGAGTTTGGACTTGAAGTACCCACAAGGAGTGCTACTAGGGTAAGGGTTAGAATTGGAAGGTTTGATTCGAAAGCGGAATGTTCATGGTTGGATGAGACCTCCATTGGTGTTTGGATATGTGAAGATGAAGATGAAGATGAAGATGGATATGTGGTTCTGATTTGTACATGTATATATAGACACAAGGAGAAGTGAATGGAGGTTATTAAGGCTATGTTTGTTAATTGTTTTATTTTTATTTTTTTATTTTTATTTTGTTTTTTTTATAAATGAAAATCAAAAGTTTATTTGTATTGCTATTTTTAAATGAAAACAAGACAAAATTACTATAACTATTTTTAAAGATAATAAAAATAAGAAAAAATTATTTTTATTTTGTTTACAAAATTTTTTCCTCCACCACCTCTACTGCTGTCACCTCCACCACCACCACCACCACTGTCGCCACCACCATCACTTACTTCATGATCTCTGTCTCCACTACCACCGCCACAATTTTTTTTTAAATAGTTTAAAAAAGGTAAGCACAAACGTATTTTTATTTTTAAATAGTTTAAAAAAAGATGAACACAAATATATTTTTAATTTCTATTTTATAAAAAGTTAAATAAAACAAAATAGAACAAAAATAAAATAAAATAAAATAAAAACAAAAAATAAAAAAAGGTAAAAACGTTACAAAAAAAATTCCCTAAGTGATTCCAACAAGCATACAAATAGATATTAGGTACTAATTTTGACGGACACCCTCATCAAGAGACAAATAAGTCTCATTAAAAGGAATGGATCTCGTTATTTTAACTAGTTATAAAAGAGGGTAGTGTTCGTCTATTTGTGAAGAAGATCGGACCCTACAAGAAGTTTATAATGTTGGGTAAAAATTTGTCTATTATGTATTGAAACACGCTTTAAAAGGAGTTAATAAATAATATAAAATAAATAATTTATAAATTTAATAATATATGAAAATAATTTTATCAATTATATTATGCAATAACATGCGAAAATATAATGAAAGTGTTGATCAAGTCGAGTGTTGGACACTCTTTCTTTAAGACAGATTCGTCTCTCCACACAGGTACTCATAGGTATAACAGGCGTCTATCTCCAAGATAAAATGATCACGATACTGAATATGTAGCACTACAATATTCAGTGTCCAGCGGATTCAAACTTTAGATTTTACTCTCTTCATGTACAGTATAAATGCAATATGAATGATAAAAATCAATAAGAAATTTATGTCTAATTTTACTCAGAATTATGATATTTAATTCTATACAGAAACCTACAGTGTTTTCTGATAACAATCAATATGGCATGATCAGTAGTATTTTCTATATAAGAAATTACTTTAATTCTATAGAATTTTATTACTGAAATTCAACACAGAAATGCATAACAAATTGGTTGAATTTACACATAAATTCACCATAACAATTACATAAATTATATATACCGGATAAGATACAGAATTAACCTGATAAAGTAAAGAACCTGGATTGAAATTCTTACAGAATTTCAAGTCTGGAAGTCAGAAAGACTAATCAGAAAGTTCATCGAATCTGTTGTCAAAATTTACCGGAATTTGGTGTCGGAGGCTTGCCGGAATTTGACCAAAACTTCGTCTTCTTCGGAGAGGATAGAGAGAGGGCAGAAAACGGACTTCAAAGTTGTTGTTTTTTTTAAAACAGAAGAGAAATTT
>BRYE01000003.1:12502012-12507012 GCA_030159115.1 Actinidia arguta var. hypoleuca
CATACTGCGGAAAAGACGTCCAAAACTTCGCATTACCACATGCCGAAGTTATTCATTCCATCAAATTTCTCCACTTCAAATTTGGACATCATAATCCTATGCCCAGAGACAGTAGAAGTACCAGCAATCTTTGAAGCTTTTGTCATCTAAACAATTTCAGCTCCACCCAAATTGATATGGAGTCAAAATCCACAAATTCAGACCTCGCGGATGGGTCTGAAATGAAGAAAAATATTGGGGGAACTAAAGTGAAAAATTTAGAAACTCTAGGGATCAAATTGTAAGTATCAAAACTTTATAGGCAAACTATAATTTACACAATCATCTGGGCCCAAATAGTAATTTTCCAAAAAAATTTAGGGATTGAAAAATAAGATTTTCAAACTTCAGGGACTGATCTATAATTTTATCAAACTGAAGGAATATTTTGTTTGTTGACAGGCACCAACTGGATTGCTGAGGTGGCGATAGACTAAATGTTGATGTGGTGCTGACTAAACATTGATTGAGCACTAACGTGGCGTTGACTGAGCGTGTGGGACGCGTGGCGCGAGTGAACCCACTCATCGTTGACCTCTGGTTGGCGTGTGTGTAGTTGGTTTGGAACACGGTTTGAACCAAGAGATTCGTCTCGTCAAGACAAAGACGATGGTGTTATCAAAATATGTTTTTGCATTTTGTTCTAAAACATTTTTTTGACAACTCAATCGTGTTCATCTCAACAAGACGAATCTCCTGGTTCAAACCGCGATCCAAATCAACTACACACGTATCCTTACGCACCACCTGACCATCGGCGCGTCAAATTCAGTATCGCCACGCGCTGTACGCGCCAACCAGAGATAGATGACGAGTGGATTCCCACCTGCACCACGCTCTACCTGAACAAAATGCACGTGCACTGTACGCACTACAAGTGCCACATCAACTCTCATTTAGCACCGCACTAATGCCTCGTCAGCATCCAAACAACACCTTGTCAATGCCTCGTTAGGACATAGTCAGTGCCACATCAGCATGCAGTATGTCATCGCGTCAGCGATCCAGACAGGGCCTAGTCAGCAAATAGAATATTCCATGAATATTCAGTCAGTTTGGGAAAATTATAGATCAGTCCTTGAAGTTTAAAAATCTTATTTTTCAGTCCCTATTTTTTGGGAAAATAATAGTTTTGGTCCCAAAATTTCATGAAAAATTATAGTTGAGCCCCTAAAGTTTTGATAATTATATTTTGATCCTTAAACTTTCTAAAAATCTTAGTTTAGTCCCCAATGTTTTCCTGTATTCCAAATCTATCCGCGAGGTCCGATTTTGTGGATTTTGACTCCATATCAGTTTGGGTGGAGCTGAAATTGTTTAGATGGTTGAAGCTTCGAAGATTGATGGTACTTCTACTGTCTCTAGGCATAGGACTATGATGTCCAAATTTGAAATGGGGAAATTTGATGGGACGAATAACTTCGGCATGGGGCAATATGAAGTTTTGGACGTTTTTTTCGAAGCATAGCGCTTAAAGGTGTATTGATGGCATCGTTACTCTAGTTGGAAGAAGTTTTCGCGAAGGTGAAGATTGTTGGAAATTGGCTTTAACTTTATGTTTGGGTTCCAAGAGTTTGACCCATCCATTTTCAAGAACAATCCTTCCCAATGTAACTCACTCCAAATGGAGCTTTTGAGCTCCCAAAGAAGTCTTTATGGCTCTCAGAATTTGTGTATCTCATCCTATATATACCTCATGTATAGGCTATAGAATGGTGTTGAAGAAGTGTGAGCAATAGTGTGTAGAGTGAGAGAATATCAGAGAGCTTGTACATTTTTTCTACATATTGTATCACTTCCACCCGAGGACGTAGGCAATTTGTCGAACCTCATAAATATTTGTCTTTGTGTGTGTTTTTGAGTGTGTGTGTGTGTGTGTGTGTGGTTTCTGTTCGTTTTTGGGCATAAGGGAGCTACATTGAGAAGGATTGTTCTTGGAGATGGGTCAAACTCTTGGAACCCAAACATGAAGTTAAAGCCAATTTTTAACATCTCTCTCACTCACTCTCTAACTTTCTCTCTCAATGGCTATTCCAACTTTCTCTATCGTTCCTCTTATACTCTTCTTCAACTTATGTTTTCGAGGCACTTATGGTGACTATGGAGGGTGGGAAGGTGCTTATGCTACTTTCTACGGTGGGGGCAACTCATCCAACACAATGGGTATGTTTAAAAAACAAACTTGCATTGCCTTTGCATATGATCCTTGAGTTTGTACAACCAAAGTGACTTATTTGCACCCAAAAGTTGCTAAATTTTGTGTTTTAGGGATATGACCCATATGGGTTTTTAACAATGATGAGTTTGTTATTGCAGGAGGGGCTTGTGAGTATGGCAACTTGTATAGTCAAGGCTATAAGACTAACACTACAACACTTAGCACTACTCTATTCAATAATGGGCTGAGTTGTTGGTCATGCTATGAGATCAAATGTAATGATGACCCGCAATGGTGCCTCCTGGGGAGCATCACCATGACCGCTACAAACTTTTGCCCCTCTAACCCTTCTCTAGTTAATAACAATGCCGGATGGTGCAAACCTCCCCTCTAGCACTTTGCCCTGGCTCAACATGCTTTCTTGCAAATTGCCCAATATAGAGTTGGTATTGTCGCCTTCTCTTTCCTAAGGTAAAGACTAATCTTGATTCTTCGTTGTCCCATTATTCAGAATCTCCTCTTTATCACATGATCGGAACCAAATAGACTCTACAAGGACCAGGGCAAAATGACTAAAAAATTAAGACAAACTATATCACTTGATATTTTCCTAATTAGGGCCCGAAATTTTGAGTCGTATTACATGTTTATTTGTAAAAAAAAGGTTTGGCTTAACTCTTATCACTGTTGCCCTTAGAAGTGGCAAGTCCACATTTTGTGGGATCCATTGTGAGACTCACCCCTTGGCTTGGGACAGAAAATGTATAACTTAATGATTCTAGAGTTTGTTAGAGTCTTGAAGTCATTATACTTGTTTGTGTATTGGTCATGATAGAGCGTCCTGTGTGAAGAAATGAAGCATAAGGTTCACAATCAATGGCCACTCTTACTTTAACCTAGTGCTGATCAACAACGTCAATGTTGATAAAGGGGTCCAAAATAAGGTGGCAACCCATGTCAAAGAACTGGGGCCAGAACTGGCAAAGCAACAACTACCTCAACGGCCAGAGCCTCTCTTTGCAGTTCACCACCAGTGATGGAAGAACCATCACCACCTACAACATGGCGCCAACTAATTGGTAGTTAGGGCAAACATTCGAGGGGGTCAATTCCAAAGGCTATGTTTGGTTATTATTTTTAGAATCAATTTTGCAATTTGTAGAATAGCTTTTAGAATATTAGAATTCATGAAAACTATGAATATTTTCATTCTCAAAACAACTTCTAAAAAAGTATTTTGCAAAATTGTTTCTAAAACTGAACTAACTAGACTTTTTCAAGACAAGGTTTAGTTTGTGTATGGGGATTGAATTTTGAGAGCTATTTGGGTTGGGTTGGGTTGGGAGAGACTCATGGAAGGAGGTGCAAATTGGGCTAGATCGAGCTGGATAAGCTCGATTTGGTCACGGACTTGGACATGCTCGGTCCAGACTAAGATCGATTGTGGGTCTAGATGGCTACAGGACTGGCTGCTCTCTAGTTAGAAGAGAGCGATTGTGGGTCTTACTGTGATGGAGCCTGTAACCCTTCTTACATATTTTGAATTGGATCTCTCTTTTACTAGAGATCACTTAATGTTGTTATAGGTACTGTAGAACCCATGTTTAAAAAATTTTTTTACCTCAGTTGGCCTCCTTTTGCACTTTCTAATGGGAGATCAGGGGGTGAATCCTTGTCAAAAGCAAAGATTGATTATTTATTTCACTAAATGGTGGTTATTTGTTTACCCTTTTTTTCCCTTAATGGGCTATAGTTGGGATTAATGTGATGTGATTCTGAACTTATATCCAATTTATGTAATCTTGTATTTTTATACCGCTTATAATAAAAACACATGTTCAATTGGAAGTTTTTGGATGGAAATCAAGGCTATATGAATATCACATAAAGATTGTAGATTTAATGTCCAAATGGTATAGAAACCCAATTGAGACTAGTTTATATTTAGCAGTGCAAATTAGGGGGATAGGGCTTGATTGATTCGATTTGGTCATGGGTCTGGGCGGGCTCGATTCAGGTTAAGCCCATCCCACGCATGTGGCAGGACGGGCTAGTCCAGTCTAAAATCCAAAATCCATGCCCAATCTAGCTCGTGGGATCGGCTCACCCGATGGGTGGACTAAAACCGGTCCAAAGGGGCTGGAACAACCCAAATTAGCCTGTGTATGTGTATTTATTATAAAAATCTAACATTTTTGAGATATGTCATGAGTGTTTGGTCTAGAGGTATAATTCTTGCATCAAGTGCAAAAGGTCACAAATTTGATTCTCGCTAGAGGAAGTTATTTTTCATTTTTCATATGTATATATGTATTTATTATTAAAATCTAACATTTTGAGATACATAATAAGTTTTGGTCTAGTGGTATGATTCTCACTTCAGGTGCGAGAGATCGCAAGTTTGATTAATTAGTTGGGCGGTTGGGCAAACGTGTCGATCTGGGCTAGGCTCGGGGTTCGGGCGATCCAGGCGAGCTAAGCTTTGGGCTCAAATTGGAAAGGCTGGGAAAGCAAGCTAAGCTTCGTGGGGGTTCTCCAGATCGTGTCCAACATTCTGGTGAGCTATGAGCCGAACACATGCCCGAACGATTCAGGCCAGCTTAACTCGTACCTATTCCAAGCCGAATACCGAGCGAACTCATCGAGTCGAGGCCAATTTGCAGCTCTATTTATATTAGTGGAATTATCTTTGCATAGATTAATTGGTTTGTAGATTTCTCTTTTCATTATTTTTGATCCTTTTTCTTTATTAGAAAGTGTGTTATTTTAAAAAATCAACTATCAAAGTCACAAACTCAAATCA